>JBBPJV010000550.1:0-19675 GCA_038088915.1 Sutorius aff. eximius
GTGATCGTGAGAAGAGAAAGATAGGGGGAAGTCACGTGACCTGTTGCGACAAAGATAGAGAGAATAAAGTGTAGACTACGAGTGTATGAGTATTGTAGTTAGGTTAAGTAGAACGAGTTCGTAACACATTCTGCCACAATTCTCGACAAATGTATGTGATTTCCGATTTAGGTTTTTCCTGATGAAAGAAGGAGAAAGGTTCTTTCATCAGGTTCTTTCAGTATTACAGCTGTCTGTCTTTTCTGCTGGGATATGTAACAACATCTTAGGGAGTGGTAAGCCCACACAAAGAGTCATCCTGCTACAACAAAGGTTAATTTGACATGCAGAGTGGCAGAGTTTCTAGTGCTGGTAATGTCCAAATGTTTTCATTTTGATGGCAGACGTTGATGCATGTCGGGGATGGAACGCAAGTCGAACCAACTCACCTTTTCAAAGTATGTACCATTGATCCTTCGCCACTCTTTGGGCCTTCAAGTTTGTTCGTGGTGAAAGATATGTACCAGGAGAACCAGAATCAACACAATATTTGTATTCCGTCACATCAATTTCCCGCGGCACGGATACGCGCGCCTCATGGGGTTGCCTATCCATACGCACATTGGCGTCCATCGCAAATGCTAACAGAATTCTCAAGTCATCGTTGGCTATCTTGGCTAGATGTTTGCCCGCAATCACGTCCAGAACGTCAACTTCATTGTGAATCATGAATCTATGTCTTGTCGCTTTCCACACGTGGGCTGTCAGGAGAAGGGAAGTGAGAACAGAAAAGGGGAAATGATGTAGTACGTCAGCATGCGTACACACGAGCGAAAATCAGATTAGCACGACTCACATCTCTCCATTCTCCGTGTGATCATGAACGCGGTAGTAGACCATCGGTAGCGCGAATACCATGCCTGCCGCGGTCAAGATCCACGTTGAGAGGAAGATATTCATGTACCTGTGAATGCTAATTGGGTCTGGTTCGTTGGCTAGCAGGGGATATGCGAGACTCACGGCAATCCTACGCCGTCGGCACGCCATACGCCCGCCGCACCCGAGGATTGGAGGCACTTGTCTGTGTGAAGCAATCAACCACAGTTGAGTTCACATGTCCGATGGCTTTTGGAGGAAAAGGGGCGGATTGCATCACTTACAGAATCCGGCGAACACAGCGAGCTTGGCCAGGTTGTTGGACATGGCACCCATGAGCCAATATGCGTATGTTTGCCACATGGAGTCGAGAAGGCCGTAAAAGATCATGAGCCACACATGTGCTGGGTAATCTTTGCTGTAGATATCAATACGGGTCGCACGGGGTACACTCTGGCGCGTGTATGTGCTAGCGGGGAAGTCATTGAAGCGTGATGATGCACTAAGGCCGCACAGGAACCGCTGTTCACTCACCGTTGGTAGAAATAGGCCCATATGTGTACGACAAACACCATGACGAAGACGAGCATCCAGCCAACAAACGCACGAACCCTGCGCCGATACTGCTTTCGGTCGAGGACGACATATCCGATGAAGAGAGAAGCAAATATCTGGGATAACCAATACACGAAATTGTTGAGTCCCCGAGCACGAATGGTGAAGATGGCTGCGTTATAGTCGTTGAACTCTGTGTGATACCCAAATGTTACGAATTAGCATCAGCCAATCACAAAGCCTGGGAAAAGGGAAGCTAGGCAACTAAGAGACTGACGCCAAGTATAAAAGTAGTTGGAGCCGAAGAACATAGGAAAAAGCAGGAGGACCCACGGATCCTCTTTGATGGTGACAATGAGGCTGATGAATTCAGTTTTCCAGTGGGGGTGGGTGACCCTAACCACATTCGTGCCATCGGTTCGGACCATCTTGTATGGGTCGACCATGAAAACCGGAAGAACGACCCCAATAAGGGTAAGGATCAAGAAACATATCTTTGAAAATTGGTATGTGAGATTATCCCTTGCAGACATCATCACACTCACGTATGTTTTGTTGCCGACTTCATCAACAAAGCATCAGAGATATCAAATATTATCGGATGACAGATTGAATCATACCTGATCCAGCCTAAGGAAATATGAGCCTTGTGAATTACTTGGCCTGCAACTGAACTTACTGTCGATTGGAAATTTTGGGCGAATGCAGCTGCAGAGCCAACCATGCCACCTAAGCTCAATATCGCCCAGAATATGCCAATGAAAAGCCCCTTCTGGGATTCAGTCGGATAACCCATCATCAAAGCACCCTGTGCAGTCCATAGTAGGGCAGCACAAATTCCAAGTATGGCGCCCGCAGCAACGATGAATGCACCTGCGTCGGGGCGAATACTCGCAACTCTAACGGTCAGTTGGCGACACCGTTGAAGGTGAGTAAAGGAAGAGTCCGTACAAGAAGGAAGCGATGTATAAAGAATACCCCCATGTCCCCAATATGAGCGTCAATCGTGGCCCAAGAACATTGCTGATCGTGCTTCCACACTCCGTTAGAACCATTAATTCATCAAAGCCCAAGCATGTATTCGACGAACCCAGAGAAAAATCCAAAGAAGGCAAAAGTCGCGTAAAGCGCAGCATTTGCGTTCGCTTGGTCTGTTGCGTTAACCTCCCCACCTCCGCCAAGGCCGGTGAGTGCATTGAACATGCCAGGGCACATAAAACAGACAAATCCCAGCAGCACGACTTGGAGAGTCGGGTGGTGGTACATCCGCCGCCATCCTATCGGACGTTCAAATATCGCGGGTGGCTGTCGCGAGCCAACTTGGTTTTCCGAGTCGGAACTGCCGTCGTGACTGAGTCTTGCGGCTTCTGCCTGTGCATTAGACATCGTGGGTGAGCGAAAGAAGGCCGAAGCCAGAATAGATGGAACCCTTCAGGTGAGGAGAATTCATAACTGTTTTCGGAAGAATCACCTGTTGCTAAACCCAAGAAAGCAACGCGTATGCCACTGTGCCGTGAATTAACACAGTAGCTCTTGGACACTTACGGATCGGTAACTCCTGGCTAGGAGTGCGGGTGTCGGTTAGGTTGAAGGCCAGAGAAGCTACTATATGAACACGACACTGCGTGCGTCATCGTCATACTCAAGCAGACGAGTAAAGGATGGATCATATAAGCAAGCAAATGCCAGTACTAAATAGTATTCGTGCATTTCGATCGCTGACGTTTTCGGGAAAGATCATGTTGTGGTGCAAGTATGTGTGACTATCGCTCTGCTCGAGGGTGGTGGGTGGGCGCAAAAATGTGAGGGCGGGTGGAATGCATGAGTGGGTGTCAAGCCGGGGTCCAGGTAACCCACTAGTATAGATGTAATCACTGTCACCCGTCACAGCATGCGTGCAACATTCAGGCTCACTGCCGGATATTCGAGCTCAGTTTGGGTTTTTGCATTTTCATTCTCGTTTACCTCCACTTTTTTGTCACACTAGTAGCCTACTCGTGGGAAACTCGTGGGTTTGACTAGTACGTTGAGAGCTGTGACTTTCACCTGTCACAGCATGCAAAGCGATATTCAGGTTCACTGCCATAATACTGTCATACAATTCTCTGAAGGTCGCGAGATCTTGCTAGTGGAAGTTTTCGCCTGGTTAATAGTTCGCTCCCGTTGGATCAGTGACATCCGCGACCTGGCCGCATCACAAGAAGTGCAGAATATTCAACCAGTCCTTATGAACAATTTATCGATCCCAGATACTCAAGCTGCACAGTATTGGCCAGTGGCGTCTTCCGCCAATCAAAACCGAACGCGAACCTGGGGTCTGCCAGCCTGGATCACGCTATCCATCAGCGCAAGTTATTATGTCCATTCAGCGGCTCACTCGCTCATCCGAATCAATCATCAATCAGCCCTCTCACTTTGAGGATCCGAGTCACCCGAGCTCCAGATTGATGTTCCAGACACGTATTATGGACCCACTGTCACATGCCAGGTAGGGGATTACGCGTCTGAGGATATGCATGTCTTTTCCGCGGTCGCGCAGCACCTCTAACTCAAGCTATTGGCCTTCTTCATATTTGTGAGAGTAATCGGGTAACATTTCAGTCAATCTCTAAAGTGATATCCTCGTATTCGCCGTCCGTTGCAATTGCAGGTACGGCCGATGTATCCGGAATTATGGAGCGGTGTATGGCATCCTCTGTTTCTCTAGCTTATCCGACCGGGCTGCGCAGCATGACAGATGTGACAAGCATGGGATTCCATACTGTCTGCACTCACTTTAGGTATCAGCGCGCCGTCGCATCCGCCAGGCGGAAAAGAAACATACCCAAAGCGTTTACTTTCCATAGATCGGCATATTGGCATCCTCCTTTCCCCACCCTGTCAGACTGAGCTGTGTAACATGACAGATGTGACAAGCATGCCCATGTGGTCTACGCTCACTTTAGATATCAGCGCTCAGCCGCATCTGCCAGGCGAGCAAGAAACACCCAAAGCATCTACTCTTATAGTAAGACATCAACTGATTCCCTATTTGGTGATGGGCGAGAACCAATCAGAGCTAACGGCTTGCGCCGAAGACCGATCAAACACTTACGCGACTGGCCTGTTTGACAGAGCAGTTCATTAGGCCCTAGGAACTGAAACGTCTCGCCTGCGTGCAGCCGACTTGTATTAAGGTCAGTTCGTTCCGCTAGTCCGCTAGGTTTAAGCCATACTAATTTATGAGGAGATCTACACCGAAGCCGATTGAATAAGTGCTGGTTGCATTTAAAATGCGGCGGGAATACATAACTCCTTCACCACACTTTGCTCCCCTGGTATATTCTGGGCATCATGTACTTTCACCTCTTATCAGCCTCCGCGTTCTTGTTTTCGTCCTCGTGGGCAAAGCCAGCACTAGATAGCCGGCCGAATGTAGATCCGCGAATGCCGACCGGCAATTACAGCACGGAATGGCAGAATTGTGAGTAATATGACACTTCCACCTGCCATTTCACATCATGACAATGATATTGTAGACTTTCGAGTAACGGAGAGCCTTCCAAATGTGACGTGGCCCCTTGCTCGAAACTGGGCCGGGAATATCCCAGTGGATAGGCACGGTCATCCAAACAACACCTTGTTCTTCTGGGCTTTTGAGTCCTCCGAAGAGTCGTTTACCGCAGAAAATGGCGAGCCTTGGGCAATCTGGCTCAATGGAGGGTGAGATCATGAGCGCATAAATGGTACACCACTAATGATCCCGTGCAGTCCTGGCGCTTCGAGCCTCTTTGGGCTCCTTTACGAGGTCCGTCGGGTACCCTTCCGGAACCCGGGCCGTCATGTTCACGCTGTTGTCTGAAATGCAGAATGGCCCAATTCATCTCTCAAGCAATTACTCGGCCTATGAAAATCAGTATGCATGGACCAATGTCGCCGATTATGTATGGATCGACCAGCCAGTGTACGTCCTTACTCTGGCTTTCGTGACGCCGAATTCAACCCTTTATAAGGGGAACTGGCTACAGTACGGTTGATTCTGATGGGTATGGTAAGTACATCAAACTAAGCTCGATTTCCTTGTCTCATCTGCCCTCAGCTGCAGATGAAGACCAGGTGGCTACTGATTTTGTGAGCTTTTTCGGTTCCTTTCGTGTGCCCCTCTTATAGTTCCCCAGATGGGCTTCCTGGAAAACTTTGTAAAAGTGTTCCCTAACCTCGCCAAGCGACCTGTGTATATCACTGGGGAGAGTTACGCTGGAATGTATATAGTGAGTTTCGTCCCATCGAGGAAACAAACTGGTCGACGTAAAATTTCTTCAGCCCTATATCACAAAAGCCTACTTTGGGATGGAGAACCCTCCAGTCCGCATTGCAGGAATGGCCATTGGTGATGGAACCTTCATGTCACAAGAGGCCTCCACGCAATTGCCTGTGATGAGTGTGCTTGAAACGTACCCACAAATCATTGGGTATGATCCGCAGGTGTTTGAGTACTTTCGGGAACAGTATGTTGAATGCGGAGCTGAATGTATTGTGGGGACGCTCATGATTTCTTTAGAAGTTCACTCTGTGGGTTCAATCTCACCCTCCAGTACCCCCAACCTGGGTATATTCCGACTCTAGACGGCCCACTGCCCTTCACCACGTCTGTGTCATCATCCAGCACGAGGCTCACAAAGAAATCGCTCATGCAGGAATTCAAGGATCGGTTTTCCGCAAGGCTTAGAAAGAGGGATCGTTTTCCGTTTGATGACGCTACGAGACTGGCAGCACGCGACACATGGAAACGCGACCTGTCTGGTCGTCCAAACGGGACCCTGGACCCATGGTACGAGTGCGACTTGTGGGGTGAGATGGTGGACTACGCCATTAATTTCACTTATCCTTGGTGTATGACCGTCTATTTGATCATGGATGTGCTCACTTGGCTGACTACGGAATTATGCCACAGCATCAGGTAACTCATTCGATGCCTACAATATCCCCGATGCGTTGAGCCCCGAACCACTGATGGACGCTAGCGTCTTTCTCAATGGTTCGCCCCCAGCCATGGATGGATGGATTGATACTGATGCAGATACCCCAGATAATCAAACGCGCTCCGCGATTCATGCACCCACGAGCAAAAATTGGGAGGGTCTCACCTCTCATGTGTTCGCACCGACGAATAAGTCCAGTAAGTTGTCGTTCTGCACATTTTAAGCAAACTCACCCAGTCTATCCGTAGCCAATATCTGGGGCGACCCAAGTGAGCTTCTATCTTTTTCTTAGCGATAGACAACAGTCTGCTCACACTGGAGGTTTTCTAGGTGTTGAGTGAGTATGCGTCATGACTGCATAGTTGTCAACTAAGCGGGGTCAGACCCATGGTATTCCTGACAGATCTTGCCACGAACATGACAGCGCATGGGATGCGCATGATCGTGTTTTCTGGAAATGATGATTCCCTCGTTCCACACTTTGGTTCACAAGGTAAGTCTCGCTCCGTCACTCTTACTGTAGCCTGCTAATTGTACTACAGTCACCATCCAAGTACGATCCGACCCATATCACCCATTCCCCACATGCCTGATTTACATGACTTAGAACACGACGTTTGGTGGAATCCAGGGCTTTACTCGCAAGCCACAAACACCATGGTACGACGATGCCGGTGAGTTCGCCGGCATCGTCCACCAGGAACGCGGTTGGACGTACATCCTCGCGTATAACGCCGGACATATTCTTCCATATACTAACCCCATCCCCGTGAGGGACCGATTTCTTTCGTGCCAGTTCTTTCTTTCTAACATCCACTCAGGCCCTCACTCTCGCCCGAGAATTCATCTTTGGGAACAACCAAACTGGACTAGTGACCGATTCCAGTCCGGGAACGGTCACCGTTGTTGGAAGCGAGGTCTCTTCGCTCGGGAGTGATATCTTGACTGGCCAGGTGGCGATTTATTATGGGTCTGCGACGACCGAGTCCAGCTATTTCTTCCCGACTGCGACCGTCGAGGCGTGGAATGCGTATATAGCCACCGCAACCATGACGGATGGGGTGAGCTCTACACATCCTGCGACTTCTGCGATTTCAAAATGATTTGCATGTGTAACGCCAATAAGCCGACTTTCTCGGAATAGGGAACTCGGATGGATGCTAGCACTCATTACTACTGGTTGGGTGAATGTATCTCCAGGGGTTTCAACCCCCAGAGAATGTAGCATAGACCTTTTTCAAAAGTGTGGATGGCCCTTTAACCGGTTCCTCCTTACGCTTGACCCCCTTCAGACATGGAATAAGTATACTCGATAGTCAAATCGGTCGACAACTTCGCAATATCGCCTCCATCTGGGCCACTGGGGAAGTATCTTGGTGGTGGCCACTTCATAGATCCACGCCCATGACCCCACTGTACCCCAATCCTCGCGGCATTTCGGACGGCCCTTGCACACGCCAAACATCAAAACGACATTCTCTGCTGGTCGAGCAATCCATCCACAAACACGGAAAACGACTGAGAAACTTGGTCAGGTGGAAGCCCGTGCGTTCGTCTTTCGTCTCCTGGGCGATACTTGCCCGTTTTCACTGTCCATCAGCGATCAACATATGACATATCGGCAAGCATGGAGGGGTGTTACGCACCTAGGACACGCCACAGACCGAGTTCGATCGCGCCTTCGCCCAGATCTGCGTCCACGTCATCGCCTATCACGGCGGTCCCTGGCCACCGTGGGGAGTGAGAAGGCGAAAACTGGCTGGCGTGAGGCAGCCCGAAAACGTCATCTCCCTCACGCTGCGCCGAGTTGAGATCGTACTCGAGGTCACGCAACACGACCTCGAAAAATGACCGTGTGGGCTTGCCGACGACGACCGCGGATGTCCGCGCAGCGTGTTCGAGTGCGTGTACGAACGGCCCCAGGCCTAACGAGAGAGCGTGGTCGGGGGCTTCGAGGTAGCGCGCTTTGTGGAGGGCAATGAGAGGTGGTTGGGCTTGGGTTCCGTTGGTGCTCGAGCTAGACCTAGTCTCTTGGCGAGCTTGAGGTGCGGACGTGTCCTGAGATCGATTCTCGCCGACGAGGATCCGGAAAGCGGTATTGAGATGTGCATAGTCAAGCAGGGGTGGTGCGAGACCGATGACGACGGCGTCGTGCGGCAAGGAGTCGGTTAAGGAGATGTCTTCCATTCCAGAACCAGCCGTGCATTCTTCCAGGGCGGACCGGGAGAGTAACAGGTACGGCCTAGACGAACCCGACGAGCAACCCATCAGATGCGGCGCCCACCAGCCTGAGAACAAAATGAGATGTACCTCTTCACCCGCAACTCCTTCAACATCACCCTGAGCGAACCGATGCTTGTCCACACCTCCTCTCGACGTACGTCCAATCCAGCCGCGCACATCCGCTCGTGCACTGCATCGCTCGACTCCTTGCTGGTGTTACTGCAAAAACGGAAAGGGATGTGTGCAGCGCGAAGTTTCGCGAGCGCTTGAGCAGCGCCTGGGGTGGGTGATGATCCTATTAAGAGCGTGCCAGAGATATCGATGAGGAGTCCCTGGATGGGAGGTGGTCTGGGGTTAGCTGGAGAAGCCATCCGCGTCGACGAGAGACGGTGGTGGTCACTGGGCAAATCACACTTGCCGATCGAGCGACTCTCATCCATTGTAGGTTTCGCGTCCTGAGCATGGGGTACCATCCAGTCCACCATGGATTCTGAAACAACACGAACGGCACTACTCGATCATCCGCCTCCGTCTCTTCAGGTTGCTAGGTGCGTTCACGGAATCAATCGTCGCCCCACCAAATACATGTAACGCCAATGCATCTACCCTCGCTGCGCGCTCCGAACGTCCTCCGCAATGCGATATGAGGACGAATATCCAGCAAAAGGCTAGGCAACCCCGTCAACTCGGGCTCGGTCGTCCGCATACCCAGACGTCCCCTCCGTCCTCGCAAGTTGTCGTTCCAGCTCCTCGAGACGTTCTTCCATCGCAGTCACCCGTGCTTTCATCTCCTCCACGCGTCGTTCCATCCCCTCGACACGTCGCTCCATTGACGCGATCGCCACTTGAGCGAGATCCTCGACGGCGGCGGCGTGCCAAGGACAGAGTGGCATGCTTGGACTCGGTTGCGCAACGCTTGCGTCGCTGGTGAGTTGCGTGAGGATCGACATGGTGCCTGTCACACAAAGGACGACTCGGCATACGATCATGTTGGAAAGATACATGGGAACTTACCCACTAAATGCTGGGTGTCTTCGAAGAGCCTGTACACGTCTTCGAGGTCGGCCAAGTCTGACGGAAAGGTAGAGGGTGAGACGTCGGGGGTTTTGGTGTCGGGAAATTGGGCGGTCATTGCGTAGGCCAAGGCTCGAGTTGGCTGTGGGTGGTTTATATGCACGCCGAATAGGACTGGATTGAAATGGTTGATCTCATCGCCAACTCGACACGGAAATACACGGGATCTGTCATCCCAAAGTGTTTTGGCTGATGCTTTCCCCAGCCAGCAAAGCTCAGATCTCGCACACCATAATCGACAAAATGTGGCAGAATTACCCAGAATTAATGTACGAACGTAGCTATAAAGTCATGTATGACATAGTCCGCACTACGAGATCTCTCACCAACCGTGAATGAGTCCAAAATAGCAATCTGGACCGCGCGAGTACCCTCACACTATCGATACATTTGCCTACCCTCCGCTTCATCCTGTTCCTGGTCTCGTTTCAATGCTTCGATGACACGGTCCCGTTCCTGAATGGCCACGATCGTCTGTTCAGAGATATTGACAAGCCCTTTCAACGAGCCTATACGTTAAGCCATCAGGACACATCACACCACCAACCCCGTTCAACTCACGTTCTATCCCCAACACCATCAACGTCTAAACAGTATCGTCAACCCTGAGTCGGAAAAAAGAAATGTTGGCGAACCTGTCGAGAATCTGCATCCTTCAAGATATCCATTTTGGTGTACTCTGTCACCCTTCTCCCACACATGACCTCATCCACGAGACTCCAGACCGTCTCGTTGACAAACCTTTCCATGTCCGCCGAATGCCCGTCAAGGTCGCCAATCAGTTGCATATACTGTTGGATCGACCGGGTCTCTGTCAGGATCTGCTGTGGAAGCTGTTCGAGCGACTGTTGGGCATGTTGAATGGGGTCACTCCTAGACGTCGAGGCAGCGGCAGGGGTAGTGTCATCGGCGACGGCGCTTGCTGGTAGTGACTCTTTCTCGACAACGTCCGTCTCCTCACGTTCGATCGTGTCGCGGAGGACGATCCTCACGCTGGTCGAGGCACCGATGCGTTGCACCTGTTCGTTCATCTCCACTTTGGAACGTTGACGATATTTCTTCACGACTTGTTTGAATGAGTTGCGACCAAGAATGCCTTTGTAACGGGAGGAGTATGCTTCAGAAACGACTGTGTGAAGGGTAGTCGCTGTTTTAAAGCATGATACCACACGGGAATGCTAACCTGAAATGAAGATCGTCATGGTCCCAACGCCGACCAAAGCCCATACGATAAAAATGGAACGACCCGCTGGAGTAGTGGGCGTCAAATCTCCATAGCCAATCGTAGTGAATGCAATAAAGCCTGTCGGACGGCATCAGGCAGAAATACCTGGAGGAAACGGGATCACTAACAAAAGTATATCGACAACCCATACGTCCAACCCTCTGTTGCTTTGAAGATGGCCGCACCCCCCTACGCGACAAAGAGTCAGTCTTCGTACACCCCCTTTTGTGTTGGCATACCATCCAGAAAATGAGAAACCAGCCCCAACTCAAACCAGAGCGTGTATAGTACGCTCTCGTCTCTGTATCCTCCACGTCAGCACGATAATCTCCCTTGTCCTCCATGGAGCTCGTTTGCAAGCTTCCAGAACTGTCCGGGGCCACATCCAACTCTTCTCCATCAGCCTGCTCATCGTGCCCAGTTGGGAGAAGACTGCCACCAGATTCGTAAACGGAGAGGCCCAGTTTCGTAATCATAGCTGCCATGGCACCCAATCGGCGATGCGTCAAGGGTTGTGTTGCAAGTTTGTCACGATGATAAACTGGATGAGCCACAAACCAAGAAGGTAACATACGGTGTTCGACGTTGGTACCATGAAGACAATTCTCCTTGTCATACGTGTCGTAGAAACCCTCAGGAAGCAATGTATCGAGGGGGACACCGGCCTCGAGGGCTGCAGCTTCGAGCTGACATGGCGGAAGGGCCCATAAATTGAGCTTCATACCATGCCGGGCACTACTCTGGTTTACGCTCCTTCTGGCGGTTGACCGAATTTTCCATGCAACACGCCAGAAGGTAGAATTGAGCACCGACCATAGAGACCGGCGGCCGTTCGTGTCTTCTCGGACCCAAACGGGTTCGCGTCGTTGACGTAAACGCCATATGATAGCATGTTTCCACCGGTGCTCTGCACGCCTCCGGCGACGAACAGCTCGTCTTCTCTCCTGGATAGCCAAAAGCCGCTTTCGGTACCCAAAATCGAGGCCTTCCAAGACGGATTCTCGAACGTACCCGACCACGAAAGCGAGGTTGATGATACCCAGCGTGGCATAGAAACAGTTGAATACTCTCGAGCTTCTGCTGTCTGGAACGATATCCCCAAAGCCAATGGTCTCGACGGTTACGACCGTAAAGTACAATGCATTGAGGAACGACAGGTTGAGAAGGAAAGCGTTGACAAGGCCACCCAACGCGAGGTAGCAGAATAGACCAATGATGAGAATGACCAATGATCGTTGTCTCCTAGTGAGTCCACTCCCTACGTCGAGTGGTCAGCAACCAACCACCCCCAAAGCAACCCTTAACTCACCACTTCGCTTAAAATCGGGGGTTCGAATAAGATCGATGATAAGTGTCACGTTTGTAAACATGGATACAATCGTGGAGCATAATGTCATCCAAAATGCCTGCCCATATGTGTATCCATCCTTGGTCCCTCCAAATGTAGTGAGAGCTGTCACGTTGATGATATCTGGACACAGTGACAGTGTCGCAACGGAGGACATGTACCGGGGAACCTACCGTGTATCGAGAGAAATATGGTGCACAGGATTGTCATTGTTTTGATACGCTTCTCCAGGAAACGAAAGACCAAACAGATGTTGGCCAAGACCGCGCAGACTAAACTCAACGCGATTCCGATGTCGAAGAGAGGCGGATTAGGTCTGGAGGCAGTGATGGTCGACCCGCTCGTGCGGATATACCACTCTGCCGTTATCCCGGGTATCTCTAATAAAATGCAAAATGGGATGGCGATGCCAGATAAAATCGGCAGGACGCGATAATGGGGTATATATGCTTGAATCTCTTCTTCGTCACTTGGAGAGGGAAATAGGGAAGACAATATCCGGGAACAAATGCGGCGTATTGGACCGCGCGGACGTGCACCTTGGTTGACCGAATCGACGATAGGGTGAACATCGTCGTCATCGTCATGCTCAAGGTCTACGTCGTCCTCGTCGGTCGCTCCGCTATTGGGAACAGCAACGCTTGAATTGGATCCTGCTTTCTCCGAGTCTTTCTCCGAGTCCTTTGTCTTCCCTGAGCGCCGTGAGGGAGTTGCGTGGGATTGTGGCGCATCGGGACGCTCCTCGTCGTCAGGGGTGTCTTCCTTGAACTGATGTGTGAGTAGTGTCTTCAAGTTCATCAGACAGGTAGTTCGTCGTAGTAACAAGTAAACATGGAACACAGGAAAGAAGCATCCCGGAACTTGGCACAGAGTTCAAGACGAGTGACCCACAAAAATGAACGATTACGATACGAGGCACCGACCAAATCACGTGCAACTTGGAATGACATAATACCAAAATCCTTGCCAACTGCCACGTCTTGACAAGTTGCAACCAATATGGCAGACATTGTAGCAGAAATAAAAAAGATCCCTCCGGTGACGCGCTTTCTTGTCTTATCATCCCTTGGCATCACCGTACCTGCCATCCTTGGACTTGTGCCTATGCACAAATTGCTTTTCATAACCCCACTCATTACCAATAGATGGGAGGTGAGCTCTACCTCCATGTCCCTTTCTCACCGCTTACAGATTTGTAGCTTTGGAGAGTATACACCAGCTTGTTTTTCGGAAGTAAGCGTCTGTGAAGTTCTCAACGCTGACCCACTCTTATGTCCGAGGGATTAGCAACGAAGCTGGAATACTTGTTCCACCTCTTGATGTTATAGTTGAGTTCCTTGCTTCTCTTGCATGTTTGAACTTTCCAACACGCGCGGTACATCTCCAGTCGAAATTCTAACAGTCTCGAATTCACTCATTATGAGCGTCGTTCCTCCGATTATGCTTGGCAGCTCTTCCTTGCCTCTCTGGGTGTCATCGTTGGTTTTCAGTCCTCGCACGCCTTGTGCTTCTCTGACAGTCCGCAGGCCCTTAACCGTCCGTTTGGCACGATGGTCCACGACCATGCCCTTCTCAATTGTCTCACGTACTTGATGTGCGCATTATCCCCACCAGGTGCACAGACGTCGATAATGGGCCTCGTCACGATCCCAATCAAGTACTTCCCATACGCCCTCCTTGCGATAGACGTCTTCAATGGCCGCGCATTAGAGAGTCTGACAGGAATGATCACCGGTCATCTCTGGTGGTGGATGGTGTGGGGTGCAGGTACCGGAGCTGGAGGAGTGGAACAGGGGAGGTTTGCGGGGCTCGCCCTCGCGCCAAGGTGGTTGAGAGACTGGTTTGGTGAACGTGAGAGGGGTCACCGGGCTACGAACAGAGATGGGTATCAAGTTCACGCACCCAGACAACGCGCAGAGGAAGCTGCAGGTACTCGTGTGACTGGACATAACTGGGGAAGTGGCCAGCGACTCGGCGACCGGTAGGGGACCCGGCGCCCACGATATGGCTGTACTTTACCAAGGGTTTTAATCACTGCGCCCAGGAACTTGTATGCCGGTCCGTAGTCCTATGCTTTCCAGCCATACTCGTCCCAATATGCCTTCATGCTATCTAAAACGTCCGATTGTCCGTTTTTCTCCAGCCAAGCCATCAGCGTCCTCATCCTTAGCACCGATAATACGCGTCCTTTGCCACCGATGATGCCCTCGACCTCCTCTATAGTGCTCCCTCCATCTTTTCCCCTCTCCTCCCTATCGAGCAACTGAATCACACCCACCACCTCGCCTCCCGCCGCCCGGATCGACTCGATAGAAAGCCTCACAGCCGTGCCAGCAGTCATGACGTCATCCAAAATGAGCACCTTTTTCCTCTGCACAGGCACTCCAACGAGCTTCCCGCCCTCGCCATGATCCTTTGCCTCTTTGCGATCATACGCAAACCCGTATGAGCGATCGTACCTGGCGCTCAACACGAGCGCGGTGCAGGCCGCGAGCGAGATCCCTTTGTATGCTGGCCCAAAGATGACGTCAAACGGGGGGATCATGTGCGCATCGAGTGCATCAACGATCGTCGCCGCGTACGCGTTCGCGATCGTATCGAGGATCTTTCCGCTGCTCATCAAACCTGCGTTGAAAAAGTAGGGCGAGATCCTGGTTCAAGACAGTATGGTGTTGTCAGCGGTATGATCGTGGTGATCGGTTGGATATGGTTTGGCGCACCGTCCTGATTTGAGTGTAAACTGGCCGAACTTGAGTGCGCCAACGTGTTCGGCTTGGATGAGGAGCTCGGCTTGATATGTCTGGATCGCATTGGGCGACATGATGGCAGGGGTGAAAGAGGGTGGATTTGAGTCTTGTGACCAGGCTTCGTCGGCCGACGCTTTCGACCTCAGCGATCGACTTTTTTTGTCGACTCCTTCGTAACTTGATATCGGTTCACACGTTCACTCGCGACGTTGTTCGTGTCCGACTCGGACGCGACACACTCGGGCATGAGTGGATTAGCTGCAGAAGGATGAGTTGGCAGTGTCGGCGCAACACTGGAATCCACTTCCTGAAATGCCCTTGACTCTGTCAGCCAAGCAAACGCAAAACCTAAAACGTGAGATCCCCGCAGCTCATTAGACTGACTCCGGCCCAGGCGGAAGACCGGTCGGTGCGTGGTGCCAAGGTCGGGATTCAACTTGAGCTTGGTGAGTCAGCTGATCACGGTGGGTCGCCATCTGTTATCATCTGTCGTCATTCACGCCCTGCAGTGCCAAATCGCACCATTAATACAGGTTGACTTCGGTGTACACATGGCCACTGACACACGAAGGAGGCGAAATTTAATTTATTGGAAGATTGCACTCCAAGCCTTCGACCAGGGGGGATGATAGCATTGCCAAGACACAACCAGTTGGATCACATGGTCGACTTCCTTCGGGAACGATAATCTAACTGAAAGTAGGTATCGTGCTCAGTCGTGTTGACTAATGATCCAGGCCTCGGACAGTGGAAACGCAACTCCCGGCGGGTACTTCGATTTCAGTGCGGGAATAAAGGGAGTTAAGTCGCTATCAGTCGCTCAGAATAGGAGCCAAGATACCTTCCTGGCGTTTCGGATCTGGCATAGCACCCTTAGGTGACAAAAAGGGTAAAGTTATGGTGTCGACCGTAATCCAGCCAACCGCAGCGACACGTTTTTGGGGTTCTTACTCTGTGCGGAAAGTGGTACGATACAAATTCTGGTTCCAAGCCCCGGCTTTGTCCCGACAACGAGGTACGTATGATTATTTCGTTCTCGGATTTACCTGTGCATCCAGGAGCCGCGTGGCTATGCGCCATGCCACCCCCATCACATATCGCCAACCCTCGATGTTGAGTTGTCAACTATCAGTTTTAATCACCTGTAAGCCTTTACTCACGAAACAGACGCGGATAAAACGGTCATGTTAACTAAAGGGTCACGAAGCTTATCCCCCTCCCGCTCGACGCTGCTCCTCGTCATCAGCAGGTATTGCCTCCAGTGTCTTTCGTCCTCACGAAATGCTCCCCTACCTAGCGACTACCGGGACGTTTAATAAGATAAATGACTACGCATCCAGTATGTCCACCTATGCCACTGATCACTGATGGATCTAATGAGGCAACGCAGTTATGGCAGTTACAGTTGCTTTGTACGATTACGGTCAGTAATACTTTGTGCACACTCCTTCCCCCTTAACGTGACAATTGAAATTCCATCACTTGCACTGTAGTCCTTACCTTTTGGAAAGAGGTATTTTGTTTTCCTCCGAATGCTCCTTCCCGGCCCATTCCGGCTAATGATTTACAAAGATAGAGTATATCTGGGTGAGGACTCAGATGAGAATGTTCCAGCCGACTTTTATGTCCTGACAAAACCTTAGTGCAAACCCTGGACTTGGGTCTCCACACTGTTCATCATCGTATGTAGATGACCTCATTGTACGGCACTCAGCTATGTGTGCTCATCGCTGATCATGCTGACAGGTTCGTTACGTTGGTCTGTGCTGCATGATGTATGTCCATGACTGCCCCGATCCATACGCTAGAAAGTAGCTAACTCTGTATTCGTTCTCAAGCGCCAGTATATTCGGTATGTTCACGAGCGCAAGGTTTGGGTTAATCGACTGATCAGGCATTATATCAACAGTCGGTAGTGATTTTATATCTGGTCCTGTCAATGTTGGTTTTCTTTTGCTTTTCTGTCACAGATCATCAATGATCTATTCTGTTAGACGTAAGTTCATAATGTCTACGAATCATATTTCCCCTATCATGGTCCAATAGATGTGAGTGCTTTCCGAGTCTTCTACAGTTTGCCGTACCAAACGAGACACGAATACTATTTCCAAGGTACTGCGATGTTTCTGATTAGTTATTGGGGATATTTGTTGTTCCACGCTGCTGGTGACCGTGGGTTTTCGTGCTCCCTGACTCACTCTTCTCTCATGCTAACTCAGAATACAGTGGGGATGGTTCTACGCGTTTATGCAATGTGGGATCAATCGAAAATCATCCTCAGTCTTCTCTTATTACTCTACACGACACAAATCGTTACAATCTGTGTTTGGGATGGCATCTATTTTAGCCCTAGTACGGGCTTGACGGGTGTGTTTTTCACTAAATTAGAAACCCCAGAAGCAATTAACCATATATTTTCATTATTTTCCCAGTGATAATCGAACACACCGATGTTTCAACATTTTGCGGGTTTTTCGTGAGATCTGCAGTCCCCTCGAAATCGTTCAAAGCAATTCCCCACCTTGTTTTGGGTACTACGTTGTTGATCCTTGCTGTCATCCCACCCGTCAGACAGGCGATCAAGATGTATCGAACGAGGAGGGACTGGCAGATGAACCATTACCTGAAGCTATTTGTGAAGGAAGGAGTGCTTTATTTCACATTGTACGTTTCCCTCGTCCACTTTGTCATTTCTATGCGAGTGGTTTGCTTTCAAACTCCTTATCGAGACCCGTGCTGACCACTAGATTCACTTTCTTCTGAACTAGAACTCTCGTTTTCTTGCTAGTCGAAATCCAAGTGGGACCCCAACCTTCCGGTTACTTTTTGGACGTCCTGATCACCCTCAACTGTGCATTTTCATACGTTATCATGCCTCGGTTTATCATCAATATAAGGGAACTATATGCTCGCGACCATCAATACAGTGAGGTCGACACCGGGTTCGGGATATCCTCATGGACGGATTTCAGCGACAGCGAGGTCGTATCTGGGATTGTGTTTGCAGGTGTCGATCTGGCGGATGGCAAGGAGGAGGAGGACAGCACGGATGCCTTGAAGGCAATTCAACGCGAAGGGGTCGAGGTTGTATATCAAGTATGATTGGGGATTTGGGTTGTCCACCCAAACTGCGCGTCGAGGATTGACTGCCAATAGATTATAGATGACATCTCCCTTAGAACGTCTCAGGCCCGTACCTATTCGCCACTAGCTACCAAGAAGTTTGTGTATTTAGATGTCGACAGCCGGGTGCACGGACTCCAGGGGAACCGTGGCCATCAAGGCATCAATCTTTGATCCAAGTCAAGTCCGCTTGTGTTGATCGGGCTGCTTCTTGCACTCGGGGCCCGGGATTGTATACTTACTTGAAGCTTGAAGCCTAAAGGTCGAAGCGACCGGCCTCGCGTGGGCAATACCAGACGAAATAGTACTGGTGGTCGTGCCGAGCCGACAGGCACCGCTACTGGTGGAATCATCACACTGTTACGACACTCGTTTGTACAGGATTAGACCATAGAAGTAGGTTGGCACCCGCTTCGCATCGACTGTCACATCGGGAAATACGTCTTCGTGATCGTGTCGAGGATCATGCCGCTGTTTAAATCAGCCGTCTGTGGCAACAAAGGACGAGATCCAAGTCCTGGTTCAGTTAAACGAGCGTCTGAACTCTTGGGTTCACAGCGTGATCGTGGCTTGATCATAGTGGGCCATCGGTCAGGGCCAATGAGCTTATCGCCCCGATCTGTGCGTGGGCTGGCCGAATTTGAGTGCGATGACTTGAATGAGGAGCTCACATTGACAGTCTGCATCGGTGAACGAGGTAGAGGCGGGGCCAAAGGGCGATGATCGAGACTTACATCAGCTGACAGGCTTTTCAATTTGACCTTAGCAATTATGTAATTCCTTCTGAGCTTGACTCGGCCTTCGGCGGGGATCAAATGGACTGTCGTTGGTTCTCGCGCTCATTTATACCTTTTTCGCGTCCGACCCTAGCATGCATGAGTGGATCGGTTGGCAGTGCGAGTCCTATTCATGTACAGCCAAGTTGTCTCCGGGCTTCCGACTGGCCAGCGCGCTGTCATTCATGAACTATAGTGCTGGTGTCGAACTTTCTCTACTGTGACCTGGCCGTGGGGAGGACCGACTGCATGGTATAGTGCAAGTTAATTTCTATTGTATGGCTAACTGACGAAGTAGGCAAAGACTACGCTCCAAACCTTCCGCCGCCGCCGGCGACGATAATGACATCTCCAATCACATCAAAAGCTGACTTCCTGCAGGGAAGTCAGTGTAACTGGAAGTAGATCTTGTGATCGATAAGTTAAGCTTTCAGCGCTCAGATTAGGACTAAAGATAGACTCCTGGCGCCTCAGATCCGGCGTAGTACCTTTACGGTAGGTGAGCGAAAAGGGTAGAATTGTTGTATCGCCTGGGGTCGCCCGGCTAACTGTAGTTACACACCTTTCTGGCCTCTTCGTACCGGGAGTGATACAGTCCACATTTTGAGTCCAAATCTTGGTTTTATATTCTGAGCAGCATGTTGAAATTATAGTGTTTTCCTCATTAACACTATAGTTATTTCTTTTATGATATAGTGATTTTATTTTTTGCTTTATCAT
Organism: Sutorius aff. eximius; assembly: GCA_038088915.1. Taxonomy (NCBI): domain Eukaryota; kingdom Fungi; phylum Basidiomycota; class Agaricomycetes; order Boletales; family Boletaceae; genus Sutorius; species Sutorius aff. eximius. Next base: position 19,608 of record JBBPJV010000550.1, read on the forward strand.
GTCTAGGCTCCTCACATGACAGATCTAGTCCATTCTATGGCTAGAACAGTCTAGGACTGGCATTGATC
>JBBPJV010000551.1:0-19671 GCA_038088915.1 Sutorius aff. eximius
AGGCGCAGCATCCAGGTCGGTCTCGGAAAGAGACCGACGTCGCGATCCCGAGCGGGCGTACACCCCCGCGCCACGCACGTCTTATTCCCATCCTCAGGAACGCCCGTATACACCGGGTGGGCACCCACCGGGGTATACGAGGTCGCGTACGATGAGTGCGTCGATATACGAGGCTGCGCCGTTGCCGCCGGGCGTGACGTACCCCGCACCGCCTACGCGTCCGCATACGTCGCATCGACGCCATCGGGAGCGGGATGATTGGGGGGAGAGGGGGGACAGCCTTCGTGATCGGGAGCGAAGAGATGGTGTTCGAGAGCGGAGAGACAGCCTTCGGGATCGAGAAAGGCGGCGCGGTTCGGGGCGGGGTGGGGACACGGACGATACGGAGTTCGACGAGGAGCTGTTGGCGCGCTCGCCTGCGCGGCTCGATCGGCCGATTTCGCTGTTTGACTCGGATGGGTCGTGAGGACGTTTGGTTTCCTTTTGGTTTTCTTTTTGCATGACGCGACGACGATACGTACACATGACTGACCTGCCCTGTTTTCCTGCTCCGTGCACCAGCTTTGCCCGTTATCCGATGATGCGATATAGTATGTATTGCTATCGCCCGCGATCGCGTGTTCGGTCGTGGCACGTACCCCCTCCTTGTAGACACGCTCGGTTGTAAGAGTACGCCGTAAAACAAACACTGTACTATTTCTTCCAATACAACGGCGCTATCGTACGCTTCGTAGAGGATACAAAGTACACCGCTACAACCCATTCCACTCCATCCCCCTCTCGAGCACGAAACTCGCCCTCAGTTGCAAGTCCTCGCTGCTCGACCCGACCACCACGCCGTACTCCCCCTGCTCGACGACCCATCGCCCAATCCGGTCCTCCCAATACGACACCGCGAGCTTGTCGAGCGTCATCACGACGCGCACGCTCGTGCCCGGCGTCAGGTCTCGTACCTTGGCGAACGCGCGGAGGAGCCGCGGGGGGTGCGTCACCCTGGACGTCGACGGCATCGAGAGATAGAGCTGGACGACCTCCGAGCCCATCAGCGACCCGGTGTTGGTCACACTGACGGACGCGGTGAGGCGGAGGTCGCCGTCGACGATCAAGGGTGTGGAAAGCTCGAGGTCAGAGAGGGCAAAGGAGGTGTAGGAAAGTCCGTGGCTAGGGTTCGTGAGCATGGCGACGTTTTCCTAGTAGGAGGGACTTACCCGAACGCGAATTGGGGGACGATACCGCGGTGTTGAAAGTGTTTGTAGCCCTACAAGGAGAGGTGAGCACTTGACTCATGTATGCGGGCAGATACGCACGACAAACAGGTCTTCGCCGTACCGCACGACGCCGTGCTCAGAGTGAAAGTGGCCGTGCGCAGAGATGTCCTCGAGCCGCTTGGGGAACGTGAGCGAGAGTTTCCCAGACGGGTTCTTCTTCCCGAACAGCACATCGGCGATGGCATCCCCGGCCGCGTTCCCGAGGTACCACGAGTGGACGATCGCAGGGACCGAATCGACCCAGGGCATGGTTATCGACGAGCCCTAGCCATTTTGAGACCACATCAGAGGACCGCGAGCATGGAGGGGAAGTGAATCTTACAGATTGGGTAACGACGACGGTGTTTGGGTTCGCGGCCGCTACTCTGGCAATCAGCTCGTCCGATCGTCCGGGGAGAGCCAATGTCTTGCGGTCGTAGCCCTCCGTCTCCCAGTCGGCGTTCAGACCCACGATGGCGATGACTGCGTCCGCCTCTGATGCCAGCTGGATGGCCTCGGCCATCATTGCGTCCGGATCCTGGGCTTCGGCGCCGCCGAGACGGACGCCTGCGTTGGTGTCCTGGACCATCTCGTCCTCGTCACCGTCTGCAGGAGCTCTGACATTGCAAAATTCGACGAGAATGTTGTGTTTGACGCCCGCTCTAAGGTCGATCTTGCCCCTCACTTCTTGCGAACCACTGTTGAAAAAGGAGTCTCCACGGCGCTGGCGGGTCCAGTTATCAATGACCAACTTGCCGTCGACAAAGAGCTAAGGGAAATTGGGTCAAGACAACGCGTGTCGGAGGGAAAGGGTGTACATACCTTGGCCCTGCCGGATACAGTCAGGCCAAACTCGAACGTGCAGTCGCGCACTCTGGGCTTCAGCTCGCCTTCCAGTTTCATAGTCCACTTACGGGTGATGCCTTGGGGTGCGGCGTTACTGATGAAGACCCGGGTCTCGTCCACAAGGCGCGTTGCATATGGCTTTCCCAGAGGAACCATGCTCTCGTCGTTTTCATGCGCATACCAGGTGCCGATCCACCCACGCTCTCCGGATGGGACCGTAAGTTCAAAGTCGAGAGTGGGCATCTCCATGTATGCTACAATGGTCAGTCGGTCATCCTGGAAATCGGGGGAGGACATACTACTAGAACCCTCGCTGAAGGTCACCTCGACGTCTGGTGGAAGCGCGTTGACTATGCCCTGATACGGGGAGATAAAGTACGAGGGCTTCAGGGCGGCGGAACCACCGCCAGACAACACGACGGCTTGTGCATTACCACCAACGATCGCGAGCTTCTTCAACCTGGCAGGTTGAAGGGGCAAGATACTGTTGTTGTTCTTCAAGAGGACAATGGATTCTGCCGCGAGCTTGCGCATAAGAGCTTTGTCTTCTTCAGTCTCCACAGTTCGTTCAACGCCATCACCGTCTAGGATCTGACGGGGACGTTTGCGCATGCAACAAATGAAAATTCGGAGGACATACTTCTGGGGATTCCTGAGCGACTCGTTTGGCTAATTCGATCACTTTTCTCGCACGTTCTTTAATAGTCCGAATCATGAGTTTCCTGGAAATAATCGATCGATTCATAAGATCAAGAGTCCGCCATTTGTTCGTCCCTGGCATCTCGAGGTCCAACCCAGCGTTTATACTAAGGTCGACGCTGTAAACCCCGAACCTATAGAACAATTCTTGCTCAACGGACATCGTCCAAAGAGATGGACTCGATCATACCAATCACTCATGATCAAGCCGTCAAACTTCCATTCGTTTCGAAGGATATCTTGGAGCAAGTGGCGACTCTCGGACGCGTGGGTGCCATTGACACGGTTATAGCTGAGAATACAAAGAAGAATTGTCGGTGATACAGAAGAATGATGCCATCAAAATCACTCACGCGGTCATGAAGCACCAGGGTCTAGCGTGCTTTTGCGCCAGCATGAATGGCATGAGGTAAATCTCACGGAGAGCACGTTCGCTGAGTATGCTGTCATAGGCCATCCGATCGTTTTCCTTGTCGTTGCAACTGGGGCTGGGAGTGAGCCAAGCTACAAAGCGAATGCGGAAGGCGTACGCAAAGTGCTTGATAGTGGTTCCGATACCATTTTTCTGGACACCCTTTACGTAGGCAGCGGCGATGAGTCCAGAGAGCGTGGGGTCTTCCGAAAAGCTCTCGAAAGCCTATCGTGTGTTAGTATATATCCGAGGTAACTCCGGGAGGCTCACCCGTCCTCCAAGTGGGTTCTGTGTTGATAATGTGTGTAAGTTGGTGCACTATGGATCTGGAACAACCATACCCTCTGTATGTTACAAGTTGGAGCGAGGATAACGGGAGCAGCCCTGAGCTTGGCTTCGCCCGCCAGAAGCGTGAATCCAACTTGCTCGATGAGTTCTGTATCCCAGGTTGCGCCAAGTGCGGTTGCAGAGGGAAGACACTTGGCGGGGGTGCTCATAAAGAAATGGTTTCCCCTGATACCTGCACATAGCTTAGTGACCATCGGAATACAACGAGTCGGTGTGCGTGCCATTGGGGCCATCGCTGACCTGCAAGCAAAAGATGAGAACATCAACAGAGGGATCCGTGAGCGCTGACCTTGATAGCTGGTATCCCGAGTCGGGGTATCGCGTGCGTGTGCCAAAAGCCAACACCGGCGGTCAACAAGATAGCCTCGTCTGTGGTGAGCTGTTCGACGATCTCGTCAACGTGTGCGTTGGCAAAGTCTGAGGGGGCCATCTTGGCCTGTTGCGAGGTAATGTCAAACGTGCAGAAAGAGAGAGATCAAGAAGGGTGGAGAAGCGTTCGCCTTGCTCGAGCACGCTCTTATCACCCTCATATGAGTCCACGTGGCAGTCGGAATATCATCGTTCTCCGAGGTTTCTCCGAGCGCGCTCCACACTGGCTCAAAAATCGCTGTCAAAATGCCAGTAAAACGGGGAAAGTTGCTTCCAAGGTAACCCATGTGTCAAAAGAAAAAGAAAGGAAAGAAAAAAAAAAGAAAAGAAAGAGAAATTAGTAAGAGAAAGAACTGCCTGGTTGATTTCTGATACACGTGACTAATCGCGCACGGTTGGAATATGATGACGGGATTCGACCTTCTCTCTTCTCTTCATTGGCGCTGAATCAAAATGCACCGCCCGCAGGTGAGTGTGATGGTTCGGCCTCGGTTAGACACGTCCGTAATTCTCATTAGCCAGGCATATCTGCATCCACCTCAGCAGGGAGCACGAAAAGACAGCTCTCGCCCGACTTGGCTCTTACAGCCCCGTCCAAGCCAGCCGCGCGTCGTCCCACAAAACGAAACAAGCCGTCTACGGACATACCACAGCCTACTCACGCGGTACAAAGCACAGTGCGTTCCACACCAGCACCCCAGGCCAAATCGCCCAAGGGACGTATCACGCCCTCGACGAGCAACCGGTCAGTAGACACTAGCGAGCAAACCCGACCAGGGGTACTTCAGCCTGTCGCTACTCCCCAACCAACCTTGATACCGCAATCACCCTCCTTTTCTGGCAACTTTGATTTGTACGGAATGTACCTGCCCTTCCTCGTCAAACTCTGTTTACCACCGGGTGCAACGTCGCCCGACTACTCCGCCGTATATGACAGGATCCTCGCCTCCCAGGCTAAACATGATTTCACTGCACGTTGCTTTCTCACCCATCAGGACATATCCTCGTCCGCCCCACCTCATGGTCGGTTTGAGAGCTTGACCGTGCTGGATCCCATGGCTGAACGCCCGTTCGACGTCACACTCGACTCCTTCACGTACAAGAAAGCTCTCACGTTCACCCCCACTGAGCGATCATCCTTTCAAGTCCCCGAGCATAGCACCCCAGGACCCGGCCTCGTCGGCCATACCGGATTGCCCCCAGCCTGTGGTATCAAGAGTGCCAAGGGCGTTTTCAAAATCAAGCGCGTCTGGTCAAAGGAACACGAAGGGTTGGTCAAGGAACTTTTCGAAGGATTCTTCTCCTTTAGCGTGTGCTACGACAGCATGTACCGCAAGGCGGGTCATGGCAACGGGGCCAAGTACAAGTTTGCGTTTTGGGGAGTGAGGGCCCTCAAGGACAATTCAGGCAAGGAAATTGGCCTAGGACCGAGAAAAGCCATGTGGTGAACCGTCACCAATGTTTAGGCTGCGGAACATTGTTTGGCCAGTGATTAATCTTTTCCGTCGACTCGTATCCCTTTCTCGATTTGTGGAAAACACTATCATCCTTGTTAATGATTGTATTTCTTGTTACCTATACGGTATCTTACCTATACATTACATCGTATTGTAATCCTGGTCCGCACATTTGATTGCCACACTCGGGATCTTGTACGGTCTGCGCTACGGACTTGATTTTTTGGATGGGCGAATCCTTATACGACAATAAAGATAGATTTGTAGTGAATATAGATACTACTTCCAGTCCCCTTCTCCGGCTTTGCCAGGAGTCAAGTCAGCAAGCAGTTGTGTTGCGTTGCGTTGGGATCGGAGAACGTCAAGCATGTTTGATCGCCGGCGCCGGCAACTCGTTTCGTGATCGCGCGAAGTACGACCGCAGTCACCATGGTGGTGGTTTCAAAAAAAAATACATACACTATGTATTACCATGGTGATGTTGATTGTTCTACATAGCCAACATAGTAAGTCATCCAATGCTTGGTACTACAAAGCACTATGTAGCCTATATAGAATATCCCTGCAGATACTACTTCCGCCCGCTTCTATGGCTTTGTCAAGAGTCAAGTCAGCAAGCCGTTGTTGCGTTGCGTTGGGATCGGAGAGTGTCAAGCATGTTTGATTGCCGGCGCCGTCGGCTCGTTTCGTGATTGCGTGAAGTACGACCACAGTCACCTTGGTTCTACACAAAACGAAGCTTGCACCACGTTGTTATCCGGTGGTAAGTTGCATTCGGGGGGCTCCAGGCACGTCCAGTTCTATCGTAGATCCCCCCTGCTGTTACTGTAATGCGAGGCCACAGGATAGCATCATCCGATTGATTCGAGCGAATATGCGTGAGTCATGAATCATATCGGACGCGGATTGTCAACTCTGATTTGTCAAGCGTGTCTATAAGAGTGAGGCGAGTGATTATCAACAACTATACTCCCGTTCATCGAGATGACGACTGCTGCGCTAATGAAGTCCCTCAACGTCTTTGATTTCGAATATGCGTACCTGGATAGCGGAGCGCCTACATCGCAAAATTACACGACGTGGGTCTTTGTCCACGGGATGGGATTCAATGGAGGTTCGATCTTTCCGATTTGCTGACGACGCGTCCTTGATACGAACTCGTGTTGGTGTAGCGGGATTCAAGAAGCTCCTTCCGCTTGCGCATGCGCACAACCTCCGGATCGTCAGCCTCTACAGACGCGGGTTCTCACCCTCGAGTGGTTTCCAGGACCACGAGTTGACGGGGATAGGGATGGGAAAGAAGTTTGACGAGGCAGAGTCCTTTCTCCGCGCGCAGGGAATTGAAATCGCAACGTTCCTTGCGAAATTCGCGGCAGCGGAAGGCACCCCGCTGGCGGATCGCAGCAACATCACCGGGGGCATCGTCCTGATCGGCTGGTCGCTTGGAACAATCCATGCGAATGCGGTGCTGGCGTACCTCGATGAGTTACCCCAAGACACGTTGCAGACGCTTCAGAAATACCTCCATACGATCGTGTTTCATGGTGAGACAGCTGCTCGAGTGTCCTGCCCGACAACTTCATCATCTCACGCTCATGCCTTTCAGATGCGCTTACACATCAGTTCGGCATGCCCATCACAGACAGGCACGATATCGGTCCAATAATGGCCCAGAAAGACGACCGCAGGCGGTTTGACATGTTCTTTGACTGGATCACCGCGCACTACGTGCACAAGAGTGTCACCTCGGAGGACCCCGACGACCTTGCGTTTAACGACCCCTCCGATATCCCACACACGTTCCACGAACTCTCGTACGAGGAGCGCGCCGAGTTCACGAATCTGGCGGCGTTCACCGGCTGCGATGGTAAGCTTCCTGCGTGCGATGCCACTGCATTCGCAGGACTCGCCAAACGTGCCTTGTTCGACAAGGCACGCGCAGCGAAGACGCTAGATGTGCGAGTGCGGTTCATGAGCAGCGGGACAACGCCCGGGGTGCTCGTGTGGTCTCTGTGGACGCTACGCAACAACGTGGAGAACCCCCCAGAGGCGCTGTACGGACCCGATGCGGAGAAGGCGAGGGATGTCCAATTCGTGTCCCTGACGGAAGGGAACCATTTTTACTTTTGGGAAGAGCCGGAGAAGGCCATTCATCAGTACAGCGCCGCCATCAACTTGTAAATTCTATGCTCGACGCCTTGAGCGAATACAAATCCTGTCGGGTTTGATGTAGTCTTAGATAGCTCCTGGTTTGTATGCGCAACTGAGTGTAACATGTACTCACGATGACAAGACATAAAAAGAGGCATGAGTAGATTTATATGTAAGTTGCGCCGCAGGTACTGTACTGCCAATGTTGAACGGGAGAGCAACTCAGAGACGCAACATAAAGCGAACATGCCTTTTCACGATCGCCGTGTACCAGGCAGCCTTCGTTACCTGTGGTCAGTCGAACCTCAACAAGTCACAAAGCTTGGCGGGGACAATGTGTAGATTCTGGTGATGAATGAGGTGAATGTGACCTGATGACATCGAAGAGCAGGGACGACTTGGAGTCCTCGCGTCCGACAAACTACTCGGCCCAGGAACTCTCCAATCCGCCCGGCCCGGCGCGATCCGGGCTCGGTGTGGTGTTTTACTTCTACGGCAACCAGGTTCCGATAACCTACTGCTACACACCAGACTTCTGTGGTACGATTGGGCCTAATAATGTGGCTGGATGATGCTTCTAATGCAGCCAGTGGTAAGTTAGTCACCGGTGGGCTTTTCTATCATAGGCACCGCTTCTTGTCAAATTTCGCCATGACACGCGGACGACGTTCTGGAGTTCTCGGGGGAACCACACTGCCATCACTGCCTCGTTTGCTGTGAACTTGGTCTTGGGCTTAAAAGAGGCCAGCGTACGTACCTTACCGCATATTTCAGCATTACTTTCTCTCGTCCTCAGCCGGGATGGGTTGCTGTTCAGGCGCGTCCACGGAACGATCAGACTCAATTGTTTCTAGTTCTCCAGCTGTGGGTCTTCTTGATTAGTCTTACTCCTACCTGACTCCCTGCAGCACCGCATACAAGCGCCTCAAACTTGCGATCCGAACCCTGAACATGGGGAGCAGGGTCATGGAAAGGAGACACACAAGCCCGGCGATGTACTTTCTTCCTCAGGCTCTGTGACACACGTTGCAGTAGACAAGGACAGGAAAGACCTTGCGTCAAGTAAGACATGTATTGCTGTCTACCCACGCAAAGGATGCTGATGAAAATGAAGCGCCCGACGTTTCTGGCTTTAATCAAGGAAATACGAACAAGATCGAAAAAACGGTTATTACGGGTATGAATTATATCATCTCCATAGTTTACCAAGGCTACTAACGACAAGAAGGTATCCGAGCAACGGGTGTTACCAATGGCTTGAATCGACTCCCCGCAGGCTTTTACGCTGTGGTCCATCACAACAGCGTAGAATGGAGAACTGAAATCAAGGGCTCATCTGTGAATAATGATACTATCGAATGGGGGGGGCCGATTCCGCTGTGAGATACCTCCTCTCCAACTTGTGTCGGTCCTAACGCAGCTCGCAGGCCATCTAATCAGTCTGCCGTTGTTTGTCTGGTAGTCTATGCATCCTTCGAGCTCAGCCCCACACTAGGCGATGGTGAGAAGCTGCGAGAACTAGCCGTGCCTGTGGAACAGCTGCTTAGCCGCAGTGCACAAGACGCTCGTGAGTAAGATGTCATTTGGTATGAGAGTCTACGAAATCATGTCATGGCAGCGTTTACCTTCTCCCCGAAGGATGGGGATACTGTCTCCCCATGTTCATCCCTATTGGTGACAATCAGACGCTGGGAGGGAAGTGATCCATCAGGATCGAAGGTCCTCAGCCCCGGTCTTGTGAGTGGATAAATTATGTCGACACAAACCTTGTTAAGCGGTTGTTCAGTCTGCCACGGAATCTCGAGGTCAGCTAGAAGATGCGACAAACAAAGGCCACAGCGCTTTGTTGCGCTACCGCAAGCACTGGGAAAAACAGGATCTCAAGCGCGCGATTGAACAATTCGAGCGTGCCCTTGACATTTGTCCGCCAGACCATCCCTGTCGTGCAGTTGTCCAATCAAACATGGCGCGGGCAAGATACATCCAGTGTCGTCTCGACCCGGATAGTGATGTCTCGCTTGGTGTTCCCCTCGCTTTGTATCGGAATGTGCTTTCTGCACGTCCTGCCGGCCACCCCGACCGACCTTCCACATTGGCACAGCTGGCCGCGGTGCACGCTGCGCGATTCGAAAAGCAGCGAGATGAGGTTGACGCAGCGCAGGCTGAAGCATTGTTGCGCGAGACGATGGACCTCAGTTTCGCAGACAGTCACGAGCGCCGAGCTGCAATTTTCACACAGCAGCTCCATGTAGCATGTAAAATGGGCCCTATTCGGGAGGGTGACCAATCATCCCTGAGGCCGGGTTCTGGGCCGCGCATGACAGATATGGATCCGTGGGCTTTGGGTCTCGAATTACTGCGCCGTTTTGAACGGTTCGGTGATTTCGGCAACCTGCAACAGGGAATTTCGGTTTTCGAGACATATGTTAGGTCTACTTCACACTTGGATTCCCGATACGCTATGATGCTCGGAAATCTCGGCGTCGCGCTATTCCACAGATTCGGCCAGGTCGGGGAGCTGAGCGACATCCAGCGAGCCATCTCGAGCCTCGAGAGTGCTATCCAGGTTATAAGTCATAATCACCCTCACAAACCTGTCTGTTTAACCAACCTCGGCGGGGCCTTCGGGGCTCGATTTGAGCGCCTTGGGGAGTTAAACGACCTCGAACAAGCAATTTCGTGTTATAAGGATGCCGCTAATCTCATCCCTAATACACCCGCCTATCTGAATAACCTTGGTTTCTCTCTCCTTACTCGCTTCCAACGCCTTGGGAGGCTGAGTGACCTTGATCAAGCAGTCTCGAGCCACAGGGACAGTGTTAATCTCACTGTTGATGATGACCCCGACAAACCCGGTTATATAGGCAACCTCGGCCTCGCCCTCACAAATCGTTTCCTGCGTCTCGGGGAGCCGAGTGACCTAGAGGAAGCAATTTTGAGGCACATGGATGCAGTTGGTCTCACCGCTGTCGATCACCCTCTCAGGCCCACCCGTCTAATGACCCTCGGTTGTTCCTTCCTCACTCGTTTCCAGCGCTTCGGGGAACTGAATAACCTCGAGCAAGCGGTTTCAAGGCTCAGGGGCGCAGCTGATCTCATGGCTGATAGCAGCCCTGATAAATCCAACTGTCTAAACTATCTTGGTGTCGCCTTCATCGACCACTTCCAGTACCTCGGGAAACTGAATGACCTCCAGCAGGCGATCTCGACGCACGCTAAAGCTGTCAGGCTCGCGCCTGATGGTCACCCTGACAAACCAATTTGGCTGCACAACCTCGGATACTCCGTCTTCATTCGTTTTCAGCGCCTTGGGGAACTAGCTGACATCGAGCAGACGATTTCGAGTTATAAAGATGCTATTCGTCTCACCCCCGATGATCATCCTCACGTGCCTTACCATCTAAACAACCTTGGTATCGCCTTTGAATGTCGTTTCAAGCGTATTGGGGAGCTGCATGACCTCGACCAAGCAATTTCGAGTCAGACAAAAGCTGTCAATCTCATCGCTGATGGACACCCCGACAAACCCGCATGTCTAAGCACCCTCGGTGACTCTCTCCTTGTCCGTTTCCAGCACCTCAGGGAGTTAAGCGACCTCGAGCAAGCAATTTCGAGGCACAAGGATGCCGTTGACCTTACACCTGCCGATCATCCCCGCAAACCTAATCGTCTGGATAGCCTAGGAGTCAGCCTCGCGAATCGTTTCCACCTCCTTGGGAACCCAGATGACCTCGAGGAAGCAATCTCAAAGCACAAGGATGCTGTTGATCTCAGCCCTCATGGTCACTCTTATAGACCCACCTATTTAAACAACCTTGGTAATTCCTTCTTCATTCGTTTCCAGCACTTCGGGAAACCGCATGACATCGAGCAAGCAGTTTTGCGGTACAAGAATGCAGTTGATATCACCCCCGATGGTCACCCTAGTGCGTCCACCCACCTAATGAACCTCGGCAACTCCTTCCTCAGTCGTTTTCGGTCCCTCGGGAAGCCGAGTGACCTCGAGCAAGCGAATTTGTTGTACTCGCGTGCTGCTTGTGCTCCCACAGGTCCTACTGCAACTCGGTTTCATGCAACCCAGCTATGGATTGCATGTGCTCGCACTTTGAGACACCATTCTCTCCTCCAGGCATATTCTGTTGCCATTGATCTCCTTCCCCAACTTGCATGGATTGGTCTCCCCCTTCCAAAGCGTTTCCGCGAATTGCTTCGGGGCGCTGATGTGGCGCGAGAGGCAGCGGCGGCAGCTCTTGACTCGGGACTCCCTGAAACCGCAGTGGAGTGGCTCGAGCAAGGACGCTCGATAGTTTGGGGTGAACTCTTTCAGCTTCGTAACTCCTATGACGAGTTATTATCTGCCCACCCGGATCATGCACGCAAACTTCGAGAATTGTCGACCGAGCTAGACCACGTCAGTTCCACTCGCGCAAAGTCTTTGTCCTTGCTTCCAGAGCAGACTCAACATGGCGAGTATCGTCCGGAGGAGTCCTTGGAGGATCAAGCGGAGAGACACCGGAAACTTGCTATTGATCGGGATAAGCTGCTTCAGGACATCCGAGCGCTCCCTGGTTTCGAACGGTTCCTCCTCCACAAAGAATACTCTCAGCTCCGCGTTTCAGCACACTCCGGGCCCATCGTCATTCTCAATGCTGCAGAGAAGCGCTGTGATGCGTTGATCGTCCTCGCCGGTGTGGAGAGTGTAATTCATGTTCCACTCCCCAATTTCACTCTCAAGCGATCCGAGGGCCTGCAGAATGCACTCAACACTTTACTTGGTCATGCTCGTACTCTACCCTGTGAAGATAGGGAAGGAGAACCAGACCATCGCAGGCGCGTCAACTGGGAGTCCGTCTTGTCTGTCTTGTGGAACAGCGTCGTCAAACCTGTCTTGGGTGCCTTGAATTTTTCAGTGCGTGGTGTCGTGTCTCTTGAATTCGTAGCCAGTTCGATAACCTGTAGTATCTCTGGCTAGACTCCTGGCGACCCCTCGAGAATTTTTTGGTGCCCAACCGGACCATTCACATTCCTACCTATCCACGCAGCCGGTCTCTATGGTACACAGTACTCGGAACCTGGGAAGAAAGTATCCGATTTCGTCGTTTCGTCATATACCCCTACTCTTGGTATCCTTGTCCCGTCACCCGAATCCGACGCAACATCTAGCGGCGGTCTCCGTCTTCTCACTGTCCGTCAGCCACCCTCAGATGGCCAATCACCGCTCCCCGGTGTGGAAACTGAGTTGGGGTATATCAGGACTGCAGTCCAGGACTCACCATCGTGGCCCATGCTTCTGGAGTCCTCTCTCGGAACAGTCGAGGAAGTTTTGTCGCTGATGAAGGACGCAGAGTGGGTGCATTTTGCATGTCATGGAATCCAAGACGCCGCAAACCCAACGGGAAGCGGACTCTGTCTTGCCGATCAACGTCGCTTGAAAATAACAGATATCATCGCTTTGTCACGTCCTCGCGGTGGCCTCGCGTTTCTTTCCGCATGTCAGACGGCGATGGGCGACGAAAATCTCTCTGACGAGGCCATTCATATCGCTGCGGGAATGTTGTTTGCAGGGTATGGGGGAGTTGTTGGTACGATGTGGTCGATCAGCGATAGGCTTGCACCTCAAGTGGCCAAGGATTTCTACGAGCATCTCTTTCGGAACGGTGCGATGCCTGATTATAGGGAAGCTGCATGGGCGCTGCATAATGCTGTTGGTCGCCTTCGAGACAACGATGCATCATTCAGCGAGTGGCTTCCGTTCATTCATGTGGGTCTTTGAGGGCTAGGGTGTTCCATATAATCAATACGCGTTCGTTCTGGGCCATGAACATGGATCTATTGAACTATTTTACTTCACCTTGGCCGATATATCTAGATATACCCAGGATGACTCGACCTGTGTTGGCATCAACTCCTGCCTCCGAACGTTTTGTATCCTGATGAACGAGTCGATTATTTTGACTGGGCTGATGCATCTCATCCTTTGATGGACTCGAACGTAGGGCTTTTTCCACCGCTACCCTCACGTGCTTTTCTCAACAGCCAGGGGAATTCGAATATCCTATATAACCAGGGTGAATTTGTCTGTGTGAATATGTCACTCGGGTCAAATCAATCGACCAGCTGGTACAATGTTAGCGCATATGAGGCTGCGGGATTCCTTTGATTTGAGCGGCTCGCGAACGAAAGTCAATGGCTGCGCAGCTTGGAATTGGTGTCGGAAGTTGCCAGTACACGGATGGAGAGTTGACTCGGAGCACCGGGCCTCCTACCCACCCTTTTCATCTTTTCTGATAGTGAACATACGCACCTTTAGAATAAATTCCGTGCAATTTCTTCCTCGGTACTAGCTGAACGGAGCGTGTGGCACGCTGACAGCCGCATCATGACTTGCATGAAGAACGGCCTATCCATCCAAACCAAGGCTTGAAGTCAAGATCAGAAGCCAGTCGCTTCAGGTGTGTTCCGTAGAGGTGCTTTGACTTCCAACCTTTGCCGGGATACACCCTTTACCACCTCTAGAACAACAACTGACAGGGCGACAGCTACCGCAGCGATCAATCGGCGGAGCCCCTTGTCCGACCATCCAGGTTACTCTATGAGGTGGCCAAGCCAGGGGAACGACAAGGTAAGTTCTTTCCTACGGGCTGTGACCGCTTGTGTTCACGTGTTATCTTGTCATCCAAGTCATTCTCTCACCGAGGGACCAGGTTGTTGCTGGTTTCTCGTGCTAAACGGCCATTCTGTTTTTGTATTTCTCCTGAGTAAATGGAAAGGTGATCAAATCTTCCCTGGGACATTCAGTGCGTGTCCGTTAATCCATCAAACGATGCCGTATGATGTGCATATCTATACACACGTGCGGAAATGCCACTCTTGAGTCCTGACATTTCACGAAACATTCCCCTTGTTACACTGCTGTGGGAGGTACACTGAACTTTACCGTATCGACTAATCTGGGTTGAAGAAATGGGCCATGTCGCAAGAGTGTGATGGAGGTTGTTACTGTATAAATGGTCAGTCGCTCACCAACAGCAAAAACTGCATTCCCCGCCTCTTGACCAGCAAGACCCCTAGTTCCACAGCTACAAAGATGTTCATCCGCTTCTCTGTTCTTTTCCCTGTTGCTGCTCTCATTGCATTTGTCACTGCTGCGCCCGGCGCGCTCGAAGCGCGTCAAGGCCAGTGCAACACTGGCCCGATCCAATGCTGCGACAACACTTACACTGTGGGATCCCATTCCTCGCGCCTTTGTGCCATGCGCTGATGATGACCCACGCTACAGCAAACCCACCCAACGCTTACTACGCTCCTCGGGACGCTCTGGGTCGCCCTCCCCAGCGTCTCGGGCTTCGTTGGGCTTGGCTGCACCTCGGTCACTGGCATTGGTGCACGGACTGGTTCTGATTGCACCCAGCAGCCCGTCTGTTGCACTGGCAATACCTACGTAAGCCGACCTCGTTTGTTGAACATACGGCAATGCTGATCAATGCCCTACGCACAAAGAACGGTTTTATTAGCCTCGGTTGCTCCTCCATCGACGTCAACGCCTAAGGGCCGAAAGAATATGTCAGGCGTAGTGGCTCTCGGAACCTAGAGATTGTATGTCTCCTGTGACTCGTTTGTATGAACAGAGATGTTGATGGTTTAGATTAAGTAAATGAGTGGGATATTCCTACATGTTAGAACTCGTTTGGAAATTTGCAAAAACAAGTCTCGAAGCGAAACGAACACTGTCGGATGAAGCTCAGGTTCGGTTTCACTCCCTTCAGGGATGACATTGCAATAGTATGAACAAGTGAACAATCAGTCACTGGATCCGATGATGACGAGAAAAACATGCACTGTCACATTGTGAAGGAATTGTTCACTGTGCGATGGAAAGAGGGTTGAACCATCGGCGAATAATCAGCTTCAATAATGATTAACGATGATCCGCCCACGACTGAGACTCATCAGAGTCTGCCATCTCTGAGAGTCTGATCCCAAGTTCGCAACAATTCTGGTACTCAGGGATGATCGGATTATGTGATAACACTTGGCAATGATGACCGCTGCTCAGCTTCCGTCGGTAGAACTTGCCTTCTTTCAGCCCTCAAGCTTCAGGACCTCCGTCGGGAATCTGAACAGTGAGGAATATCCGGTTAGTATGCAAAAAGTTAGTCTAGAAGAATTCCAACCGACTTCGTCCTTGGCAGTTTCGCACGACTATGACAGCTGTGACACATGTACACATCATGGTACCGGTCACAGCATGGGTTAGTACTTGATTGCTTCCGTCACATCAAGATTTGGCAGACTCACCGTCCGCCTCTTACCCACCCAACACGATGGTTCAGTCTTGTTTGGCAATTCTTGACACCGAGCCGATTGTGTTCAGCTTCTCCTTCGACGATACAAACTGGGTGCAGAGGACCTCGTCCGGCCCATGGACATCAAAAACGGGAGAAGTTATCCGCTTCGTTCGTATCCCGAATAAGACTTAGGGTTCCGGTAATATAAAACGGCGGTCGTCCTATTGCACGGTGCCTAAACTGTAGTTGAAGCGAACACGGGGCCGCTTCTGCTGTACTTGGCCTAGAACCTTTGTCGGCATCCTTGGCCACCAGTTCTGTACCACAAATACTCGACGATTCACTGTAATGGAACAATGACTTTAAGCGGTCGTTTCATGTTTGGTCATCTTAATGCCGGTCAGCCGACTCGCCCATGGTCTGTCCGCATAGTATTCGGTGATCGAAGGTGCGTGTGCACACGAAAAGTTTACAAGCCTCTCGCCTTAGGCCTTACAATATTATTCGTATTGGGGTACCTTCCATCACGATTCTAGTCATTTTCTCGCCTAGGTACTGATATGCGACTACCTCCTCGTGGTTAGACAACCATATCCTTTCGGCATGGCCCCTTCAGTCCTTGCAGGAAGAATGGGTCTAAGTCCTTTTCGGGGTATTCGACATGCTTCCGTTAGTCCAAGCACCAATGAAGGGTGAGCATATGACACACATACTTACACAATCAGAAGCGCAGTTCGTGAGTCTCGACATTGCACGAAACAGTCCTCCTGTCGCAATATGTACGGAACAGCAAGAAGCCTCGCCGCGCAGAGAACTATGTGTGATTCTGAGGACAACCTTGGCGATCACAGGAGGCAGTAATAGAAGTGGGAAAGTGCCCCCCTCTTGCGGTATAAAAGGTGAGTCGGCGAACTGCTCACCATCAGCCAAATAGCGTCCCATCACCCAATTCATCGTCTCCGCTACTATAAACATGTTCATCCGCTTCTCTACCATTCTCCCCGTCGCTGCCTTTGCTGCAGTCGCCGCTGCTCAATCCTCTTGCAACACTGGTCCCATCCAGTGCTGCAACCAGGTCCTCAGCGTAAGATTTCAGTCCCCCTGTGCGCTCACACTACGTGCTCACTGTGACCTTTTGTAGCAAAACGACCCGACGATCACTCAGCTCGCTGGGCTCCTCGGGATCGCCCTCCCTAGCGTCGGCCTCCTCGCCGGGATCAGCTGTTCCCCGATCACCGGCATCGGTGCGGGGACCGGTGCTTCCTGCACCCAGCAACCTATCTGCTGCACTGACAACAAATACGTGCGTTGACCTTATTTTCTGAATGCAGAACCTGTACTGATCATTCTGTGCACGCAGAACGGTTTGATCAACCTTGGGTGCTCTCCCATCAACATCAACGCTTAAGAGTCGAGGGGGTGTTTCACTCGTTACTGCGCCTGTCGAGATGTTTCCTCGTGACCTTGTATAGTTCGTTGGAATAGGTGTAACCGGCATTAGGAATGGATGGGTTGTTGGCACTGCAATGCGTCTGCCAGTCTTGCGCCAGCGGGTGAAACGTTCGAAGAGAAACACAGGTACATCGTGCACGTCTTACCGACGGATTGTAGCGGCATGAAAAACGGACAGATCGACAATCGAGCCCGCTGATCCTGATTCCTGAGTACATACGTGGCGTCCAGCGCTGGTTGTCTGTTAGCAGAAACCAATATATCAGTGATTATTGGCAAATGGGAGGTCGGGCATTAACAGCCAGTATATGCTATCTCGAGATCAATCCTGCTCATCGTCGGTCTCCTACACGGACATATCGAGCTCGTTCTACCTCGCATACACATCGAAATATTGGCCATTGTGACGGCGGAAATGTTCAAGTCCGAGTTGCGTTAGAAGTGGGCGGTCAGCCTGAGAACACGAAGAGATAAACGAGGGTACTCTATCATCAGACTTCGTGGCGCGACGATGTATTATGCGAAGACGGGTGGGTGGTAGGGTGGCGGTGAGAAAGGCGCATAACACCTGAACTCACCAGGGTGCAGCTCAGTGGACGACCCCAAGTGGGGAAATTCGAGATGCGGGCCGAGGCCCCGAGTGTGCGCCAGTGCTTCAACATTCTGTCACAGCATGCACCAAGATCCGAACATTGCAAAACCATGCATGGCCTAACCAGTACCAACGCTCGGAATGGTGGGTAGGCTTTCGCTAATATGTACAATGGTTAGGCTAGCCTAGTTTAATTATGGTGTTGAGCCTCAGGTTGGGCTAATACGACCAAACAAATCAAGTCACCCGAATGCCTCGCCTTAGGATATGTTGCTCTGATTCATGCTTTCTCGGTGTCGTACTTTCTCGCGAGGTTGCTTCCAGTCCGAAACATGGTTGGACAGCAGCCAACCCTATTTTCGACGCCTTCTGTCTAGTTCACCGTCTTCGCAGTCAAGGGATCAGTCACGGCGCAATTCCACCCAGTGGTCCTACAGTGGATCCGAGTCTAACCTGTTCAACAATGGCTTGTCAGAATTTTCTACTCGTTTAGCGAGGAGCAGAGCTTCTGGCGCCACAAAACCGTTTTCATCCTCCATTGTACCGGACATCCCAGGACTCGTCAAGTCGAATGTCAAGCATTGGGCATACCTCCCCCACGTACTTCGCCGCTTAGAGAGATTTGGAATCCCTCGCAGCCATTTACCTGATCTTCTTTCTTCGTTCCTCGCAGACATTCGCCAGGGTATGCTCTCCGACGAGGCTCGACTAGCAAAATTCGACTTCAGCCGGTTTACCATCATGCCCACAGACACCTACCCTAGCCAACGGCTCGACCAAATTATCTCCCAGCTCTTCTTCACATGGGCCTCCGACCCCTCGAAACAGCATCACCTCCGTACCTGTGTCCCGCAGTCGACCCTGGACACGATTGCTCGTCTCCATCACGTCGCCGACCTCTCCTTTCCAGCGGACCTCTTTCCTAAGGCACGTGCGATGAAGCGCAAATTCATAATGCACGTTGGTCCCACTAATAGCGGAAAGACACATATGGCGCTACGCGCGCTCGCAGCCTCGAGTTCGGGACTCTATGCTGGTCCCTTGCGTCTACTCGCACACGAGATCTGGGAGCGAATGAACAAGGGTCAGATCGTTCCTCTCGGCATGGAACCTGAGTCTGGCTCGGAACCCGATACGACCTTCAACATGGACGTCGCTAACGAAACTGGTTCCCGGCCTACTGTTCGAAAGGATGGAAATCCCAAATACGCACGGCGGTGCAACCTCCGTACAGGAGAAGAATTTCGGATCGTTGCGGACAACGCCTCGCTCATGAGCTCGACAATCGAGATGGTTGGCTTTGACAAACCCCTCGATGTGGCTGTAGTAGACGAAATACAGATGATCGCGGACCCAGAGCGCGGTTCTGCATGGACCAACGCCGTGTTGGGGCTTCCCGCACGTGAGATCCATCTTTGTGGTGAGGAGACCGCGGTACCGATCGTTCAAGATATCCTAAAAGCCACCGTGGACGAGCTCGTTGTCAACCGGTATGAGCGGCTTACACCTTTGGAGATTCAAGAATCATCTTTGGATGGCGACTTGTCGCAGATACAAAAGGGGGACTGTCTCGTGGTATTCTCACGGGATGGGATATTCGCAGTGAAGGCGAAGATCGAAGAGCGGACTAGCCTGCGGTGTGCAGTAGCTTATGGGAGACTCCCGCCCGAGATTCGATCTGAACAAGCTACCCTTTTCAACGACCCTCACAGCGGCTACGATGTTATTGTTGCGAGCGACGCAGTTGGAATGGGACTCAACCTGTACGTATGTTTGTCGTGGATTTTCCAGGGTCGTCACTCATCCACCA
>JBBPJV010000552.1:0-19626 GCA_038088915.1 Sutorius aff. eximius
ATCTTTCCTTTCTCACGATCACATGACATGCTCACCTGAAATTAAACCTTCGATCAATTACAGTTGAAGAAGAAGAAAAGCTAAAAATGGAAGTACCGCAAGAATACTGGGATTATCTTGATGTATTTTCTGAGCAAGAATCACATCGCATGCCCACCAGGAAGCCATGGGACCATGCTATCGAACTAGAACCTGGATTCGTCAAGAAGAAGGGTCGTATTATTCAACTCTCCGACACCGAATTGGAAGAAGTTCAGATATTTATCGAAAAAGAACTCAAAAAGGACTATATCTGACCCTCTAAATCAGACCAAACATCACCAGTCTTCTTCATCCCCAAAAAGGATGGTAAGAAGCGTATGGTAATGGACTATTGTTATTTAAACGAACATACGAAAAAGAACAACTACCCGCTGCCGCTGATCCCCTCATTGATTGACAGGTTGAAAGGCGCGGACATGTTCACAACCCTAGACTTACACTGGGGTTATAACAACGTTCGTATTAAAGAAGGTGATGAATGGAAAGGGGCATTCACCACTCCTATTGGAGCTTATGAACCCCTGGTAATGTATTTCGGAATGTGCAATTCTCCAGGCACGTTCCAAAACATGGTTAATGATATCTTTTCGGACATGTATGCAGTCGTAGTTATTTATATTGACAACATCATGATTTTTACAGCAAAAAAGACAAAAGAGGAATATGCCCAGGTGGTTTGTGAAGTCCTACAAAGATTATGCGATAACGACCTTTATTTAAAACCCTCGAAATGCTTTTTCCACAAGGATAAAGTGGATTATTTAGGAATGGTTGTTTCTAAGGAGGGGGTAGAAATGCAAAAACCAAAAGTGCAAGCTATCATTGATTGGCCTACACCCCGAAACCTTAAACAACTCCAATCGTTCCTCGGAATGGCAAATTATTATCGCTGTTTCATTCAAGGATTTGCCGACGCGGCTAGACCGCTCAATAACTTAACTCGCAAAGATACACCGTATATATGGTCCGAGGAATGTGAAGCAGCATTCCAAAAATTAAAAGAAATCATTACTTCCTCTCCGCTGCTCACCTACCTGGACTCGTCTCGTCCAGTTTGCATCGAATGTGACACTTCTGACATTGCCACCGGAGCGGTGTTATTGTATCAGTTACCTGATGGAAATTGGCATCCTGCCAGTTTCATTTCACACTTGTTTGACGCTGCCAAATGCAACTACCCGATCTATGATAAGGAGTTGCTAGCTATTATCCGCACACTTAAAGAATGGCACCACCACCTCGTTGATCGAGACCATTTCAAGATCTGGACTGATCATCGAAACCTCGAGTTCTGGAAGAAACCCCAGGACTTATCTCCTTGCCAAGCATGCTGGCACACGTTCCTGATGGAGTACAATTACACGATATTGTACAAACCAGGATCCACCAATGGTCGTGCAGATGCATTGTCCCACCGTCCTGACCATGGCAAAGCTGCGGAAGATATCAATAAGAATGTCACTATGCTTCCTCCCGCAGTATTCGCCTCAAAGCAGGCTACCCTCTCCCCCGAGATCTTTGATGAAATCGTCAAACATTCATTCGAACTCGACAAAGATCATTACGGGTATGATCTCGATTCCTCCCTTGGTTGCTATAAGAACAGTCGCAACCAAGTATTCATCCCTAAGGATCTGAGATCCGACGCTATTAAACTCTATCATGAATCTCTGATTGCAGGTCACCCAGGAAGATCTCGGACACTCGCTTCCATTCAACGACATTACAATTGGCAGAATATTGCCAAGGATGTCAACACTTTCATTGATCACTGTCATGGCTGCGCCACATCAAAGTCATCTAACAAGCAGCCTGCAGGCAAGCTTCTTCCTCTCTCAGCCCCCGGACACCCCTGGCAGGATATATTGGTGGACTTTATTACAGACTTACTGGACTCAAACGGACATAATGCCATTATGGTCATAGTAGATAGATTCTCCAAAGAAGTCGTATTTATACCATGTACAAAAACCTTCTCATTGTTAGATATGGCTCGACTATTTAGAGATAACGTGTGGTGTACACACGGACTCCCAAACACTGTAGTTTCTGATAGAGGCCCCCAATTCGTTTCAGAGTTCACTCGTGAGCTTTGCAAACTGCTCGGGATCAAGCAGAAACTTTCAACGGCTTTTCACCTGCAAACGGATGGGCAAACGGAACAAGTTAACTGCGACCTAGAACAATACCTTCATCTCTACATCGCCAAAAAGCAATCCGAGTGGGCCGAATGGCTCAAGCTGGCATAGTTCCAGCACAACAACATCCTCACTACGGTTACCGGCACCATTCCTTTTGCCGTTACCCATAACTACGCCCCTCGGATGGGTTTTGAAAACCTGGCAACTTCCCACCAGTTCAGTCGCGATCTGGCTCATTCCCACGAAGAAATTCATTTGGCTCTGGAAGCTACATGAACGAGAATGAAGATAACGGCTGACTCCTCACAATCAGCCAACCCCGAATACCAAGTTGGCCAGCAAGTCTGGCTTTCCTCCGCCAATCTCATGCTTCCCTACGCCTCATGGAAGCTCTCCCCTAAGTGGCTCGGTCCCTACCCCATCACTCATGTCCTTCCTAATGCAGTTGAGCTGTGCCTACCAGCCTCCATGAAAATCCACAACGTTGTCAATACATCTCGTGTTAAACTCTATAGAGAACCGCTCGACGGGCAGTCTGTGATTTGCCCTGATCCTATTGTGGTCACTGAGGACCGTCTCGTAGAGTACGAGGTTGATTCTATTGTGGATTCTCATCTCAAGCACGGAAAGCTGGAATACCTTGTCCATTGGAAGAGCTGGGATGTAACCGATTGCACATGGGAACCCGAGGATAACTTGGCTAACGTGCAGGACACTATTCGGAACTTTAAACTCTCGCACTCCTCTGCCCCTCGTCATGTTCGTGGTGTTACTTTCACCAAATTCTCTTCATTATTTAAGCCGTATGAGAATTTCACTGCTACTCCTGACTGTTTCTCTCGCCTGGAAGTCAAGATGTAAGGAGGGGGTAGTGTTACAAACTCGTTTTACTTAACCTAACTACACTACTTACACCCTCGTAGTCTACACTTTTTCTTCTTTATATTTTGTCACAACAAGGTCACATGACTTCCCCTATCTTTCTCTTCTCATGATCACGTGACCAGACCTAGACTCCTATGACGTCAGACCATGTGACTGGTCTAGACCATGACATCATAGATAAGAGTCTATTCTGCTATTGGCTGTACCTTTTCTTATCTATCGTACCATGTCCCACAATATATTAGTCATATATTAGTAATAGTCTTGGCAAGTGTATATATACCCTGGGTGTAGCTGTGACTGTCCCCCAGTCTAGCTCACTTGGGCATTACCTGGGAATTACCTCAGGCCTGAGCAGGATACCTAGTCCACTTCTCCTATCATCTTCGCCTGTGATAACCACTCCACGTGTATTCTCTTTTCTTCTATCAATGTTGCTAGGCATCATATCTAGTTCTTTGTTCCACCTCGTTGCTGTTCCCACTCGACCTTAGATAGTTCTCATTTCAACATCATGCAATGGGGGGCAAGAGGATGGGAGAAAGAGATGGTGCTGTTGTAACAGTGCCATGTTGCTAGAGCAGGAGGGCAAGAGGACATCATCATGGGAGTTCATGTGTTCCTGTATATCCTCATGTCATGCTGTAAGAGAGTGAGAGGATTAAAGGGTGGCATCATGATGGGATGCAAAGAGGAGGATAAGAGAGCAAGAGGGTATATATACAAGTGCCAAGAGTATTACTAATACATGACTAATATATCATGGGACATGATATGATAGCTAAGAAAAAGCACAACCAATAGCATAAGGGACTCTTATCTATGATGTCATGGGTCTAGACCAGTCACATGATCTGACATCATAGAGTCCAGGTGTTACAAAACGCTTCCTCATTAGCTTAATTTTTCATACACTTTCCTACACTTTTGTACACTTTTTACTTATTACCTTCAGATTGTACACTTTATTACACTATTTACTGTACTATAGATCACATGATTGGTTGGTCACTTGACCTGTCATGTGATTCGCATTTTTTTCCGGTCATGTGACCTTCTAGGATCACATGATACTCCCCTTGGACATCACATATTTAATCATATCACACACACTATCTATCTAAGTAATTATTCATGTACAGGCTTGGCACAGCTTGGTCTGTGCACAAGCCCTTGGCATTATATAAAGCCCCAGGGTCAGGACTAGCACCTCTAGTCTTGTCAACCTGGGAATCACCTAGAGTAATGGGGGTGGCCTTAGCTGCTATATGCCCTCACTAGTATGTGACCTCATACAGGACTGTCCCCTCACTATATCATACAACATTACTGGATGTCATAACCAGTCCTCTCTATTATCACATCAGGTAGTGGTTGCTGTCAGGCCAGGACCCCAGGTTGGGGTTAGGGGTTGAGCCCCTGGTGAAACGAGATTGTACACTAAAATCTAAGTATGATGAGGTGGGACAATGACAAGGCCAAGTATGACATTTGGCAATGTTTGACAATAAAAAGAAAAAGGAAGAGAACATGTGGAATGGTTACCACAGGCAAGGATGAGGAGAGTGGTACTAGATATCCCAACTTAGACCTGAGGTAAGATCCCAGGTGATGCCCAAGTGAGCTAGACTGGGGAACAGTCGTAGCTACACCCAGGTATATATACACTTGTCAAGACTATTACTAATACATGACTAATATATCATGGGATGTGATACAATAGATAAGTAAAGGTACAGCCAATAGCAGAATAGGCTCTTATCTATGATGTCATTGTCTAAATCAGTCACATGATCTGACATCATAGGAGTCTAGGTCTAGTCATGTGATCATGAGAAAAAAAAGATAGGGGGAAGTCATGTGACCTGATTGTGACAAAATAAAGAGAAAGAAAAAGTGTATACTACGAGTGTGTAAGTAGTGTAGTTAGGTTAAGTAGAACAAGTTTGTAACACCTGGACTTAGTTTTGACTTTGTCTCAGATAGTTAGGTTAAGGGAAACAAGTTCATAACACCACCCTCATTACTTTAGATGATTTCCAGGTTGACAAGACTAGGGGTGCTAGTCCTGACCCTGGGGCTTTATATAATGCCAAGGGCCTGTGCACGGACCAGGCTGTGCCAAGCCCATACATAAATAATTACTTAAATAGATAGTGTGTGTGATATGATTAAATAGGTGATGTCCAAAGGGAGTATCATGTGATCCTAGGAGGTCACATGA
This sequence comes from Sutorius aff. eximius, assembly GCA_038088915.1. Taxonomy (NCBI): domain Eukaryota; kingdom Fungi; phylum Basidiomycota; class Agaricomycetes; order Boletales; family Boletaceae; genus Sutorius; species Sutorius aff. eximius. The sequence goes on from JBBPJV010000552.1 coordinate 5,293, forward strand.
CCGGAAAAGATGCGAATCACATGACAGGTCAGATGACCAACCAACCATGTGATCTATAGTACAGTAAATAGTGTAATAAAGTGTACAGTCCAAAGGTAATAAGTAAAAAGTGTACAAAAGTGTACCAAAGTGTATGAAAAATTAAGTTAATGAGGACTCATTTTGTAACAGTCATCATCATGAAGTGAAAGGGTGAGAGGGCAGTGTCATGATGCCACCATGTTGCAAGGGTGTGAGGATGAGGGTGAGGGCAAAGACAGGAAAGAGAGGGTGAGAGGACAATGCCATGATGGCAGTGTGGCAGTCATAACAACTGTCATTGTGTGGTTGCTGAGTTGGGAGGATGTGAAGACAAGGGCAAGGGCAAGGGCAAAAGAGAGAAGGTGAGAGGGCAACATCACAATGGCAGTGTGGCAGTTGTGATAATGCAATTGCTACACCATCATCATGTGGTTGTTGAATTGGAAGGGTATAAGGGCAAGGGCAAGGTCATGACTCATGATGGTGGCAGGGCAGCCACATCAGTGTTACAACATCCTATGGGAGATTGGACATCTCATATCCATATGTCATACCTATGCAGATCTCTAATGATAACCACTTTTGCAAATAAAAATACTAATAGGGAAAAAAAAGGACTAATGTGCAAAGTACTATAAGAGGTAACTGATTCTCTGGTTCAAGCCAGTTCAAGTCAGTTCTTCAAAATCTCTGAAGTCCTGAACCTGAACCTGAATCTACTGTACTCACTGCTGAACCTGAACCTGAATTGAACCCAAATTAGGTTCAGTTCAGTTCAGTTCAGGTTCAAACCTAGGTTCTGAACTGAACTTTGGCAGCCCTAGGTGGCAACCTGCAGACATTGGATCACAGTCATGGTTGTGCATGCACTTGCTATTCCAACAGAACAAAACACTATAGTTTCAACAACAACTTTATCAAAACTGCAGCAGCTGTGGTCAGCTGACTCTATAATTTTGCAATGGAGAAAAGGAGACTGTCCAAGTACCTTGATTCTCTTGGAAATGGCAGAATGGTGCCATTCTGCATTGGTGCTGGCATGTATGCATTTGTTCTTTGCTCCTTCTGTATTCATTCAACTGATAATGTAATGCTTAGAATTGTGCCATGAAAGTGTTTCAGTTCAGGTTCACCATCAGCAAACACAGTAAGGACAGGGAACCCAAAAGACAAGTATGCTCTCCTCTTATGTTGGGATACGTGGGGCTTGGCATTTGGAGGAATCAGTCATCGTCATACCCTTCCGTTCCTAGGGTTTTCATGTGGGTTTGAAAAAACGGTAGCATGTGGCACTGGATCTTGATTTCAATGTGGAGTCGGAACCCACGGTATACTGTACTCAGCTTTAGTGGCGCACGACGGTCGGTTTACAGATGCATATCCCTATGAAAATCCCCGGAAACAAGCTGGCCTTGCCCGTGCATTTTTTCGTCGGTGTTATTCGATGCTGTTTGCCTTTCAGGTTGAAAGGCGCTTATTACCCCCGAGACTCTACACGAAGATGGGGGTGGGGAGGAAGATGTGAAGGCTGGTACCCATTCTTCCTGGATGATCCGAATGACCCGCCATCCAGAGGTGTTAGGGCGGTGGTTGTGCGATTAGTACCGATCCTACATGCATTGGTTCGTTTTCGTCTTTGCGTTTAATCATGCTCACGTATACATTCAAGTCGCTTTTTCTCGACTCCGTTCCTATGCACGGTCACAAGCAGCTGCATTTGATCGCTTTCAGCTCAGCATGCACACCACACCTGGGGTCGGGCTCCCCGATCAACTGCGCGTCGAAGGGTCCCAAAATCTAGAATGCTTACGCGACCCGCGACAAATGTCCTCCAGGGCGTCGAGCTCATACTCGGTCATGTGTAAGGAGTAAGCAGTCGTGTCCTATCCCCATATTGGACACCGGTGTTCCGACATGTTCACCGACACCATGTTACATGTGCGGAGGGCTGCGTTGGAAGCGATGACATCGACATCGATTCTCCCGAGCGTCGGTGATGTGGCAACGATAACGAAATAGAGACCGGGGCCGCCGCAGTGAGAGCGTGCGAGAGCAGGTGTTCTTTGCGCACGACGTATGAGAATAGCGGGTGTACGCGCCGCAACCTTGACCGCGACCGGCTCAAACGACCACCGGTGCGCGCGGTGCCGATGCGCTACATTCCTCGGATATAAGGCATCATATGGACTCTCCTCGCGTACAGCAAATCGTACGGACTCACCATTCCATTGCCTCGCATATTATCCCCATCCGTACGAACTCATTGTTCTCTCCTCGCGTAGCATACCATTCCCATCATTCCTATCTCTACATCCCTTCACGATCGTCTCACCTCTTTTTAGTGCTGTATATTTTATTTCGTATATAAGATCTTCACTGCACTGTCGAACACCTCAATCCGTTGCTTACGCACGACTAAGGCGAAGTCATTTGCATACACTCTACACCTACTCGACCCCGCCAGTACATAGCTTGTTGTCTCGGTAGCCGTCACCCCGATCTGTCGGATTTTCACATGACGCTCATCGCGACCTTCGGGAAAATGCATGAATTCCATTCACGCATGGCTATATGTATCGTATGGCCATTCTGCTCCGACAAAGTTATTGTGTACGACCTAACATGGTTCGCAAATTCCTCGACGGCTTCTGGCGGTGCAACCTCGGCTCCCCCAAGTTGATCGGGACCGATGGAACCAAGGACGATCTTGAATTTATGATGATCTTCCGCCACATCGACCCGCTTGGACAGTGCCATACAAAGGAGCGTTCAGGCACTCTCCTTGAACTAGGGTGCGACATTTTGCGGTAACTGGCCTGTAAGTGTGGGATGCTCATTTGCTCCGTGTTCACAAAGGAATCACTCACCTCTCATGTCGACGATAACGCACCCTGCAGCATCGGGCCCGAATATCCCACCACCCGTTCCACTGGCAGGGCTACTAGTTCCTCAACGCGCAACTCGTCTGTCTTGTCAGAACTGACCGTGCGGTTGAGCACGGTAAGCTTCTCACCAACGCTCATCCTGACCCCGCCGACGGCACGGCCAGTGCAGGCACAAGTGACGGGAACCAGTCAAATTTGACACCACGATCGAGAGAGTCAACCTCACCACCGATCACCGGTCCACCCCGATGTGCCCTCAGCTGCGCTCCCACCTCCTGGCGATCAACAATACTTGGCGAATCTGTCTTACCTCATCTCTGCCCCCAACCAACGCAAATTTGAGTTACGTCGGACCGAGATTGTGGTAACTAAAGGGCTGCTGCTTCTGGGTCTCAGCCGTGCTTGTTCTCTTGGTGTTCCGCTTTGCATGGCGACCGATATCATGCATCTCGCGGGGAACATCTCAGAGCTCTCGGATATCAATGAGGCGTAGGTTGATTGCATGCGCAGCTACTGATGACATATTGACTTTGGATTGGGCCGTCCTACCATGACGTCTCGGCGAGGCAGGGGGTCTACGTCTTATAACCTGATGTTACACGTACGTACATCCAACTCAACGACGAAACCAAATAAAGCTTGCAGACCATTGGACCCACTCTCACCTGTCAGTGAGAGGTAAGCTAGGGTGATCGGCTACCCACTGGCGCAGTACGGTCCAGTCTTTACATCTATGCACAGAACCAACGCCACTTGCGGTGTGAACCCAACTACCATCCGCAAATTGCGGAATATCGTTTTCCAGCGTCGCGTCGGCATGACAAATGAGGATCTGCCTCAGATAACGCAGGCAGTGTTGAATATGCTCGAACGTGTGTGTCCGATTCGTCAAGTAGCCGACACGGATGACGTCGAGACAATGGAGCTGATGGAATAGCGACACATGAAAGGTGCGGTCGTTCGGGCCCAGACGCACGAACCCGTCTGAAGGGAACAGGGTTGCCCATTCGTCGTCGTCGTAAAGCGAAAAGTGTTCTTCGCCACTTTCCACACTCAGGCCCGCGAGCGGTATCTCCACTGGTAGTTCAGAGGGAAAGTCGTCTCCGATATAGGCTTCAATCGAAAACATTCAGCTTCGGGCAAGGTTTTTTGCAGGACCTTTTACTTACTCCATTCGCGTGTGCTGGGCAAGAGGTCCATGACGGTGTGAATGGTATAAAAGGTAAACAGTAAATTGAGGATAGTCACAGCGGCAAGCGCGCCGAGGCAAGCAATTATGGCACTCGATGCCAGTGATGGGCGGGATGGACTAGAGAGCAAGGAATGACGAGGGCTACTTGTTATCTTGTGGGAAGCTGGAGGCACCATGGCTTGGTAGATTCACGAGTCTCACTGCACACAGCACATATAATAAAATCAGGAACCCCTCAACAGGCTGGACCCCCCGTGGCTTGTAGCGTTGGGAAGGTACCATGCAGCACCACATGATCTGATTGCACATAATCATGGAATATGCAAGGAAACGAACCTGTCAGCCAAGGAGATTGATCTGATAAAGTTTACACCATATCGGCGGGCATGTCATACCTGTGTGCCCCCCTCGATACTTGTTCACATGCCTTGTGTGGAGCGCTAAAATGACTGCTACGCAACTGTGATTTGCAATCCGTTGCGATATCCGGAGTTGGTGAGTCATTGGAGGCGGCCAAGTTCCAGCGAGGTTGCCAGTTCTCGTACCTGCTAATGTTTCATGTTAGTCAGAAAGTACGAGTGAAGTCAAGGCTCCAGATCGACGTTTGATATAAATATCCTTCCCGAGGGTTTCACATATAAATGTTCCAGAATTCGAGGCATAAATAGTACTGCTACATCATGCTATTTCTTTTTTTTTTTGTTGGAAAACGGCACCCACATCAATCCATTTACTTGTACAGGTCACGACGGCAGTGTTACGGGCAAGTCGATGCGTGTTCTGGTGCATCATGCTTGTGCCCGTTGCTCGCAAGAAAAGATCGACGTTGGATACGTGGTTAGGCATCGGCTGGCAGAAATGACATCGAGGAACTGAGTTTCAGGGGTTGCTGCACGTTATTGCGTCACCTGTTTTGCAGGTACTGCATGATAGTGAGACCTCATCGCTCGCAGTGGGGCCAGCATTAACAAAAGCACAAACATACTAGTTGCGTAGATATATAAACTCGAAAATGTGAGCCGTGCATTCACGACGATTGCCTGTCATGCGTCTCTTCACACTTGCTGCCTTTCTCTCGTTTCTTGCGTTGATTTCTACGGCGGCTAGCGGCCCCATTACTAGAAGTGCGAGCCAGTCTTCTTGCCAGATGCAACTGATCCCTGACGGTCCTCTCCCCGACCAGAAGAATATATTAGCAGTGCCACAGATGCAGGTCAGTGACACACAATCCGTAAAGGCATTGAGGCACCCATCCTCAAGCACCTTCAGCCTCAGCTGAGCCGAGTCCGAGTCACCGCCCTAACCCTTTCCCGGGTGCGCTTTGGCGCGGCAGGGTGCACCAAGAACTCCAGTGGTAAAATTGTGCTAACTTACGGGCGAGACATACAAGAACTTGTTGGAATGAGCAAGCCCACGCGCAGCCGCTACTGCCGCCGATCCCTTAGACCACCGGTGAGCTTATCGGCCCCGACGTGCCACATATTAACCTTGTATGCCACACCTTGGATCCCTTCATTCCATCCCTCGCGTATTAGTTATCTTGCGGGCGCTCCTTTTGTTCCCTCGCCTTTCTTTTGTTCCCTCTCATTCCTGTGTCACTCGCTCATATAGATCTTTACAGGATTGAGATATCCCATTACTTACAATACATTTCCTATTTGTATATAAGACTGACTGCTTGTACTTGAACACCTCAGTCCATTTCATCACATGCGACTGAGGTGAGATACTCATACTTGTGCTTGCTTATCTGCTCAGACTAGCTCATACCTAGTCACTCTCGTGAGGTGAATATTATTACAGTCCATTTCATCGCATGTGACCGGGTCACTCTTATTAGTTGCACACTGTCCTAGAACTGCTCTGATCTTTCACCCGTCAGTCAAAATGATTGACATGTCAAGCATCATGCATCGAGGCTGGTGGAGACACAAATTCTATCATCCTTTCCTTAAACTGTATAAGTTAGTGATTCTGTTGTGTAATACTATCATTGTACTGGTCATGCAAGCCGCACATGCAATGCAAATGTTTCAGAACACTATAATCCACATATCCTGTAGGCTCAAAAAAATTAAGGGAGATAGGTATATGTGTATCCAAATAGTGAACATGAATTTGGCAGGAGTTAAGAGGAGCAATGTGCAACAATCTGTCAATGCACATCAAGATCAACAATGTTATTGACCATTTCAGCCCCAGATCCAAGAGATCCTGCATCTAATTCAAAGAACCAAAACTGGGATGGCATGAACAAGTCCCTGTAAATTCCCATTGGTAAGTATAAGAGGATACTGCTCACCAGATGAAGCTGCAGAATCAATTCTTGATGAGAAGTCAAGGTAGATTGTCATGCTTGACCACATCTGACAAACTTGAATCTCCTCCTTGGCACCAGAAGCCAAGCACAGGAAACCTGCAAGGCAATCAGGTTCGGAGTCTACAATACTAGTGCATGACACTGTTACCTTCATGCACACAATGGCATGCTTCCAAAAGTCTCAAAAACACAGATGCATGGAGGCCGGGACAGCCCTTGAAACAAAATAGGACACAGCTTGTGGGGTGCTCCACAATGGTTCCTGCAAGATGTTGAAACAATATATTTTGCTTTATCATATCTCTGATTAGATAAGATTCTATCAGGTTCTATCTAATAGAACATTGATTAGTGATATATTTCTCTCATGGACTAAAGATAGATCATTTCAGTAATCATTTTCTCATGATCTATTGATTCCACCAATAAACCATTGTCTTTTACATAGATTCTCTTACACTACTCATCTCATCTCTCACACTATTCTTATCCACCAATAGTGTTCCTTTTATTTCATACTTCATTCTCACAAGGAGTTTGAATCATAGATCAAACTCCTCTTCAACCTTATTATCATCATGTATATATACTTGGCTAGATAGCCCACAATCTCTAAGCTTTTCTCTTAACATATCTGAGTAAAGCTTCTAGATCAAGGCTTCATAAGTCAATTGTATCTTAGTGAGTATCTCCCACTTAGTTCTTGTTTCCTATCTTCTGTTGCCTGTGCACACTTCGGAACTTTGAAACAAGAATCTAATGTTGTGCAGAGCTGCAACAACTTTGAGCTCAAGAGGAGTTGAAGAAACAGCAGGAGGCTGAAGCTAAGGTCAAAAAGGCCACTAAGGACAAGCATGATGTGAATGTAGGGCAGATCCTGATTGCATTTTTATGGATGCTCTATCCAAAGCAAGGGAGAAGAAGGAGTTTGTGAATTTGGCCACTGCTCTTGCACTCCCCAGTAGTGATGTTAAGGGCCTGGCCTGGAAAAAATCATAGGTCAGGCCCTTAATCTGTAACTGTAACAAGCCCAAGGAGGAACTCATTAAGGGCGAGGCGAACCTCTAACCCTAACCCCAAGTGCACGGCATTGGAGGGCCACCTGATGACGTGCTAACCACGATCTAATAGAGAGTAGGCCAGGTGTGACGTCTGGCAATGGTGTACGATGGTAAGGATAAGGAATGGATCAGTCTGTATGAGCCTCAGCACTGGAGGGGAAGCATGGAGCAGCTGAGGCCACTCCCCCTTAAGCCCAGGTGATGCACAGGAAATATGACAAGTCCAAAGTGTAGCGAAAGTAAGTACTAGCTAGGCTAACCCTAGACTAGGATAAAGTTAGGTTAACGGGGACGGTCTCACAACAGTAACAGGTTATAATTTCTGCAATTAGCCTAATACTACAGATCAGCTTAGTGCCCCTACACAAGTCCTGAATGTCAGGTAAACCATGGACTTAGTTGTGAGCAAGTCTCACATCTTATTTTATCACTTTCTCTTTATTATTATTTTCACTTCCTTTTTTTAAGTTATATTCAATCTCCAGATCTGATCTCTGGATATTTTTAGGATCTGCCCAGGATCTCAGATCCTATGCATACACAGTCTTCCTGTTGCAACAGGGCTGGAGATGCACTATTGTGACTGGTTATTGCTAATCCTAGGGGCTCTGAGGATTCACCAGAGGGGAGCACAGGTAGAAACAACTGATGCTCAACAACAGAGTCAGGAGATTCTCTGTTATGACAGGACTGGAGTCATACTGTCATGACCATGTTATTGAGTCAAGGGAGTTCTTCTAGAGGCAGCACAGTTGAGATGACTGATGCTATTGTCACAGAGAGTGGGGCTTCCACTTGATGTTTCAAGGAGGTTCTGAGGAGATTGCAGCAAAGTGCAAGTTCACAAAAGCATATTAGTGGTTATGCTAAGACTACTGTACAGGTTGCATATGCAGAGAATATAAATGACTACCCTCTCCCCAGGTAAGGCTATGGAAAGATTAACTAGGGTTACTCCAGGATAGTGGTAGCCCTATCTGATTGGTTGGAAATCCTTAGAAAGGGGATGTAAGTGAAACAGGTCATACCTGAATGAAGGCTGATCAGATCTAGGCAAAAGAAAACATAATGGGGTGATAGCAGAGTCTCATAGAGAATAGAAAGGACAGGAGCCAGTTGTAAGTACAGAAGAGGATAGATGAGATGGAGGGAGGCCTCATGCCTTGGGGGAGGTCAGCAGAGGCACTACAGATGGTAGGGAGAGATACTATCCAGGTGGTCTGATGGGGGTAGTATGGAGAAAATGATAGTCTGTATGGGAGGGTATGTATGGCTTAATACAATGAGAGAGAAGAGAAAAGCATTACCAGGGCTGTCCAAGACCTAACTGTAACATTCTCCTGGAAGGGCTTCTTCACAAGAGAGTTCACAGGATTCAGAGAGTTCCAAGTTCAATGGTACAATTCATCAGTTAGGCTAAGACTACTGTACAATCATGCAAGTATATTACTTATAAATGACTACCCTTACCCAGCTAAGGCTATGGAAAAGTAATGGAGGATTACAATCCCAGGAAAATAGTAGCCCTATCTGATTGATCAGAAACCCTGTAAAGAGGATATAGGTGGAAACAGCATATAGCCAGATAGTACCCAATCAGATCTATGTGAAGGAAAACTAAAAGGGATGACAGTGGAGGCCTGAGAGGAAGAATAAAGGTGAGGTCTGGTCCTGTAAAATGGAAAGACAGTACTCCATGCCTCAGGGAGGTCAGTGGGAGTATCTGAGAATGATGGAATATATTGTATGCTTGGAATATCTGTGTGAGCAATGCAGAGAAACAGTGATTTGTGGGTCAAAGTATCCCTGCTCAGTACAGGAAGAGAGAAGAGAAAAGAGTTATCAGGGCATCCCACAATCTAGTCATAACACATCCTTTAATTTCCATGCTGCATATGGCTATGTTTGCCTCATGTATTTAATCACTGTATACTGCCTTGAGGTTGTTCTGTCTATTCATCCTTTTATAGCCTAGCTACTACACACTAATTAGGATATGCAGTACAAATGTACAAACAATAGTCAGTAGTATATAAGGGTGAAGCTCCCCTCCAGTGATCTCCAGCTTAGATCACTAGGAGTGTTCCCTCATTGGATTTCTCCTTTGAGTGATATGAATATCCCTCATTCTTAGTATTGAATAGGCAACTTGGTGCATCATACCTACAATGCCTTTGAGGTTGTTTCACAATCTGGGCCTTGTTACAATTTCTATTTACAATTTCTAAACTTTTTCTATTCATTCTCTGTCACATGATCATATGACTTTTGCATCTGGTCCTTCACCTCCTGAATCATGTGACATGATCTAGACCCATGACATCATAGATAATGGTTTGCAAGCCAATTGGCTAATAATTGGATACATTCTGATTGGCCTCTATTTTCTCTTATCTTTCTTATCAGTTATATGATTCCCACTATTTATTAGTCATACATTAGTCATGTACTCTTGGCACTAATATATAAATCCTGGGTGTTGCAGACTAGTCCCCCAGTCTAATGCACTTGAACATAGTTGGATCTTGTACTTCAGGCTGCAGCAAGTGATATTGCAACAGCTCCCCTTTATCCTCATCTGCTCTTGACTCTTGTTTTGAGTGTGTTTCTTTTCTCCTCTTTATTGTTTCATGTGGTATTCTCTCTAGCATCACATAGGCTTTAGTATAAGACTCATTTCAGGCCTGGCCTAGGCCAGGGCCCCTTTCAAACCAAGCCCTAAGTGTTACAAAATGTGTCTCCATTACCTTAATTTATGGTACATTTTGGTACACTTTTGTACACTTTTACTTATTAGCCTTGGACTGTACACTTTATTACACTATTTACTGTACTATAGATCACATGATCAGTTGGTCACCTGGCCTGTCATGTGATTCCCTTCCTTTCCAGTCATGTGACCTCCTAGGATCACATGATACACCCATTGAACATTACATATTTAACTATCACACACACCACCTATTTAATAGTTATTCATGTATGGTCTTGGCACAGCTTGGTCTATGCACAAGATCTTGACATTATATAAAGCCTCAGGGTCAGGACTAGTAACTCTAGTTTTGTCAACCTGGAAATCACCTAGAGTAATGGGAGTGGCCTTAGCTGCTATATGCTTTTACTAGTGTGTGACCTCAAACAGGACTAGCCATTCTCTATTATCACACAACATTGCTAGGTGTCATAACCAGTCCTTTCTCTTATCACATCAGGTAGTGGTTGCTGTCAGGCCAGGATCCATCATTGTCACCATTGCTGGATGCCATATCCAGCCTCTCTCTATTAACTGTATGAGTACTGTGCTGCCAGGAGATTCTTCAATGGTTAGCCCTTGGGGTTAGGATTAGAGTTAGCTTGCCCTATGAGTTTCTTCTTGGATTTACTTCACTATCTGAGGAGGGTCAGGTGAGACAAAGTCAAAACTAAGTCCAGGGGCTCAACCCCTAACCCAAACCTGGGGTCCTGGCCTGACAGCAACTACTACCTGATGTGATAATAAAGAGAACTGGTTATGACACCCAGCAATGTTGTGTAATAATAAGGAGGGGAAAGTTCTGTAGGAGGTCACTGTTGTGAAACCGTCCCCATTGACCTAACATTTATCCTAGTCTAGGGTTAACCTAGCTAGTACTTACTTTTGCTACACTCGTACTCTGGACTTGAACATATTTCCTGTACCATAACACGTGACCACATCACGTGACTGCCATTCCCATCCCTGGCATGTGACCTAGTCATGTGACCATACGTACCATAGTAGCTTACGGACTATTACATATCTATGACGTCATAGGGTCTAGACCACTATGTCATAGTCTAGCCCCTTATGTCACCTCTCTCGTTACCTTAGACATGCCTGTATTACTATAAGGGGTACAGCACAGCATGGTCTGTGCGCTGGCCTCTCTGCATATATATAGGGCATGGTGAGACAGACTGGATTCCCTCCAGTCTTGTCAACCTGTGCATAGCCTGGGTCTAAGAGGGAGTGGCCATCAGCTGCTCTATGCTTCCCCTCCAGTGTGATGGCTCATACAGACTAGTCCATTCTCTTCCTCATCGTTTACACCATTGCTGGACATCATAGCTGGTCCTCTTCTCTATAGATCGTGGTTAGCGCATCATTGGGTGGCCCTCCAATGCTGTGCGCTTGGGGTTAGGGTTAGAGGTTCGCCTCGCCCTTAATGAGTTCCTCCTTGGGCTCGTTACAGTCACACTAGTGAGGACATATAGCAGCTAAGGTCACCCCCATTACTCTAGGTGATTTCCAGGTTGACAAGGCTAGAGTTGCTAGTCCTGATCCTAAGGCTTTATGTAATGCCAAGGTCTTGTGCACAGACCAAGCTGTGTCAAGACCATACATGAATAACTACTTAAATAGATGATGTGTGTAGTATAGTTAAATATGTGATATCCAAAGGATGTATCATGTGATCCTAGGAGGTCACATGAACAGAAAGGAAGGGAATCACATGGCAGGTTGGGTGACCAACTGATCATGTGATCTATAGTACAGTAAATAGTGTAATAAAGTGTACAGTCCAAAGCTAATAAGTAAAAGTGTACAAAAGTGTACCAAAGTGTATGAAAAATTAAGCTAATGAGGACATGTTTTGTAACAGGCAGAGTCAATAAGATTAACAAAGAGGGATGGGGGAAGGAGGGTGACTTCCTGGTTGTCCTTGTCAGTGAAGAGATGGTTAGGATGATAAGAGAGGGCATCAGGCCCTGCAAGAAGTTTACCAGTGACATGAATCATCTTGATATTGAAGTCTGCAAGATCAAGGAGCCATCTGGCCTGGAAATGGTTCAGGTGACAAGGTTGTTTGAAATAGGTAAGGTTCTTGTGGTTGGTGAAGACCTGGACAGGATATAGGTGGCCAAGGAGGTAGTGGTGCCACTGCTTGAGGGCACAAATGATAGTGAGGAGTTCTCTGTCATAGATGTCATAGTTACATGCAGTAGGGTTGAAGGCCTGTGAGAGATAAGAGCAGGGATGCCAGTCATCATTGGCATCAGTCTGGAGGAGAATGGCTCCAGAAGTGACTGTAGAAGCATCAGTCACAATAGCAAAGGGGCAGGAGAGATCAGGGAGGATAAGGATCAGCTTTGACTGGAAAAGAGATTTTATCTTGAAGAAGGTGCAGGTGCAGGCTGAAGTCCATTTCCAGGGAGTGGTTTTCTTGGTCAGATCAATGAGGGGGCAGGTGATGGTGGAGTAGTCTTAACTGAAGTGTCAGTAGAAATTAGAGAATCCAAGAAAGGAGTGGACATCCTTGAGGAAGGAAGGAATAGGTCATTTGTCAATGCCATCAAGTTTGACAGGGTCCATCTGTATTTCATCAGGAAAAAGGATTATACCAATGTATTCAATTTCTTTGGCAGTGAAGATATATTTTTTGAGTTTGAGGTGGAGGTGCAGCTCCATCATGTGCTGCAGAACTCATTTGATTGATTCTTCATGAGTTTTTTTGTCAGGGGAGAAGACAAGGAGGTTGTCCATGCAAATGATTAGCTATCCTTTGGCAATGAGGTCATGGAAAAAGTCATTCATGAAATGCTGGAAGGTAGCTGGAAAATTGGTGAGATCAAAGAATATGACTGTTGGTTCAAAGAGTCCCTTGTGAGTGGTGAAAGTGGCCTTCCACTTGTGTCCATCCTTAATTCTGACATTATTGTACTCTCATTGGATGTCAAACTTGATAAAGACTCTGGCAGCTTTGGCTTTGTCAATGAGGTCACTGATGAGAGGAAGGGGGTAACCATCTCAGATGGTGTATTTGTTGATGTATATATAGTCTTGACAAGGGTGGAGCTTCCCATCCTTCTTTTTTACAAAGAAAAAAGGGGACACTTGTTGAAAGTTGGAAGGGTGGATCTTCCTGCTCAATGTTACAGTCAGCTTGTGGTACACCTTGGTAATTCTGTTTTCTTCTCTCTCACTATACTGATATGGCTCTGCCATATGAACTACTCTTTTCCTTGTGGGCACTACCAACTTGGACTCCATGTAGTACCTCCTTTCCTCCCATCTATAGTGCCTCCAGTGACCCCTAGGGCATGAGGCCTCTTTACTATAGCCATTTAGGACATGCTCTGCCACTATCCCTTCTACTGTGGAGCTCCAGTGTCACCCCATTTATTTCCCCTTGCATAGATCTGATCAGACTTTCATCCAGGTATGACCCATTTCCTTTATATCCCCTTTCTAAGGGTTTCTGACTGATTGGATAGGACTACTGTTAGCCTGAAGTAACCCTGGCTAATCTTTTCATAGCTCTACCCTGACTAAGGTGGTCATTTATATTCCACATAGACACAGTATATACACTAGTCTTAGCATAACTGCTGAATCTCACCTTTGAACCCTCTGAACTCTCTGAATGCCTCCAGAGGGACTCCCTCTCAATCTGACTTCATCAGTAGCCTTGTCTATGAAGTCTGTCCTTTGAACTACAGAACCCCATGAACCTGGAACCTCTGATGTTCTGCCCTCAACATAGTCAATGTCCCCAAGAAGATGCAGTCATGACAGTGTGCTTGTTACAATACCATTCCCTTTAACCTAACTTTTCATACTTTTACCCCCAGTCTGTTACAAACTCGTTCCCTTTAACCTAACTACACTACTTGTACACTCATAGTTTACACTTTTTCTTCTCTTTATTTTGTCACAACCAGGTCATGTGACTTCCCCCTATCTCCTCTTTCCCACAATCATGTGACCTGACCTAGACTTCTATGATGTCAGATCATGTGACTGGTCTAGACCATGACATCATAGATAAGAGTCTATTCTGCTATTGGCTGTACCTTTTGTTATCTATCATACCATCTCTCATGATATATTAGTCA
>JBBPJV010000553.1:0-19609 GCA_038088915.1 Sutorius aff. eximius
AGCACAGCAATTTAGTTTTCCGCTTTCCTGCACTCTCTTGTACGCCCGGCCGAAGTCAATCCGCCCGATCCGACACCTGTCTTGCTCCCTGGAAGCCCGGAAGCTCATCCTGAGTCCGGGTCCACATTTCCTAGCTCGGAGAAGGCATTTGGAGTTAGCCACACCGGTGGTACACTCCCAGTCACTCATTTTCATATTTCCGGCCATTCTTTTGTGTTAAAGACTCTCTGGGACGAACATATCGCCCCCATCTCTTTCTTTAGCTTCACTCCGAAGCTACTTTTAGTGTTTTACAACGCGCTGCTCGAAACAGTGTGGCAGCAACCCTCTAGAAGGAGCCGTCAGGACGATTCCGAGAGAAGAGGAGGAAAAGCTGAAGACAGAGGTGCCCAAAGAGTACTGGGACTATTTAGATGTCTTCTCGGAACAAGAATCACAGCGGATGCCCACGAGGAAACCATGGGATCACACTATAGAGATGGAGCCAGGCTTCATCAAGAAAAAAGGACGAATTATTGGACTTTCAGACAAAGAGCTAGAGGAGCTCCAAACGTTCATTGACAAAGAACTTAAAAAGGGGTACATCCGACCCTCGAAATCGGATCAAACATCGCCTGTGTTCTTTATTCCAAAGAAAGACGGAAAGAAGCGCATGGTGATGGACTACAGGTACCTCAATGAGCATATGAAGAAGAACAATTACCTGTTACTGCTCATTCCATCATTGATCAACAGGCTTAAAGGTGCCGATATGTTCACTACCCTCGACTTACGATGGGGGTATAATAATGTCAGAATCAAGGAGGGTGATGAATGGAAAGGGGCATTCACCACACCTATCGGAGCTTACGAACCCCTCGTAATGTACTTCGGAATGTGTAACTTGCCAGGAATGTTCCAAAACATGGTGAACGACATCTTCGCAGACATGTATGCCATGGTGGTCATCTACATCGATGACATCATGATATTCACATCGAAGAAGATGAAGGAGGAACACGTTGAAGTGGTTCGGGAAGTTCTCAAGAGGTTACGAGAAAACAACCTCTACTTAAAACTGTCAAAATGCTTTTTCCACAAGGATAAAGTGGACTACCTCAGAATGGTTGTTTCTAAGGAGGGGGTCGAAATGCAGAAGCCAAAAGTGCAGGCAATCACCGATTGGCCGACGCCCCAAAACCTTAAACAACTGCAATCCTTCCTCGGAATGGCAAATTACTACTGCCGTTTCATTCAAGGGTTCGCTGATGTAGCAAGACCTCTTAATAATTTAACCAAGAAGGACACTCCGTATTTATGGTCCAAGGAATGCGAAGCGGCATTTCAAAAGCTAAAAGAAATCGTCACATCCGCCCCGCTGCTTACGTATCCAGACTCATCACGCCCTGTTCGCATTGAATGCGATGCCTCCGACATCGCCTCGGGAGCAGTGCTCTCGTACCAGTTAGAAGATGGAAACTGGCACCCTGCCGGTTTCATATCACATTCATTTGACACTGCCGAACGCAACTACCCTATTTATGACAAGGAGTTGCTAGCTATTATCTGCACCCTCAAGGAGTGGCGACACCATCTCATGGATCGAGACCACTTTGAAGTATGGACGGATCACTGTAACCTGGAGTTCTGGAAGAAACCCCAGGATCTGTCACCCCGACAAGCGCGCTGGCATGCGTTCCTGATGGAGTACAACTATACGATAGTGTACAAACCAGGATCTACTAATGGTCGCGCAAATGCATTGTCCCACTGTCCCAACCATGGAGAGGCCACCGAGGACATCAATAAGAATGTTACAGTGCTTCCTCTGGTGCTCTTCGCAAAGCAGGCTATCCTTACTCCCGAAGTCTTTGATCAGATCGTCGAACAGTCGTATGAGTTTGATGGCAATCATGAAGGCTATAATCTCGACTCTACCCTTGGATGTTACGTCAATGCCAAGAAACAAGTATTCATACCCCCTGATCTGAGATCAGAAATAATCAAACTTTATCATGAATCTCCAATAGCCGGACACCCAGGCCGATCATGCACACTCGCGTCGATCCAATGTCACTACAGCTGGCCTGGTATCGCTAAAGAGGTTCACACGTTCATCAACTCGTGTCATGGCTGCGCCATGGCCAAAACCGGAAACCAACTGCCGGCTGGTAAATTACATCCCCTGCCAAGCGCAATGCATCCATGGCAGGACATCTCCGTCGACTTTATTACAGACTTACCCCTATCAAACAGGTACACGGCCATTATGGTGGTTGTAGACAGGTTCTCAAAGGAAGTCGTATTTATCCCCTGTACCAAGATGTTCTCATCATTGGATACAGCAAAGCTATTCAGGGACCACGTGTGGTGCAATCACAGGCTCCCTTCTACCATCGTTTCCGACCATGGGCCGCAGTTCGCCTCAGAATTCACCCGAGAACTTTGCAAGTTACTCGGCATCCGCCAGAAGTTATCAATGGCCTTTCACCCCCAAACGGATGGGCAGACCGAACGGGTTAACTGCGACCTAGAGCAATACCTGCGCATCTATGTTGCCAAGAAGCAGCATGACTGGGCCAAGTGGATCAAGCTCGCCCAATTCCAACACAACAATTCCCTAACGACAGCCACTGGCACGATTCCTTTTGCCATCACCAGGAATTATGTGCCGCGCATGGGATTTGAAAATCCTGCTTCTTCTCACCAGTTCGGCGCTGACCTCGTCTGATCCCATAAAGAAACACACACTGCGCTTGAGGAAATGTGCACATGCATGGAACATTCGGCCACAACATCCCAGTCCGAACAACCCGAATACCAGGTGGGCCAGCAAGTCTGGCTATCAACCAAAAATATCTCACTCCCGTTCCCATCCTCCAAGCTATCCCCTAAATGGCTTGGCCCCTATCCAGTCATTCGAGTTCTTCTGTTACGATTAGCTCGTGGGACGCCCTGGTAACCTTTTTCTCTTCTTTGTCGTTATACTAAAGCCGCATCTCCCTCGATGCTCGGACTACCTTTTCCTTACGCCCTGTCTTCGGACTACTTGACTGCGGCTCCTCTCCCTCCCATCCGTAGTGCCTCCGCTGACCTCCGGGCATGAGGCCTCCTCTTCTGATCTGTTCCCTTCGCTGCTCCGCCCTCCCGTCTACACGGAGCCCCGCTACTTACTCGCGTATCTTTTCCTTTGTCTCGCTTAGACTCGATCGGACTATATCCGGGTTCGCCCCGTTTCACCTTCATCCCCTTTCTAGGGTTTCCACCGATCGAGTAGTGTTACCAGTGCCCCGGTTCCCTTCCATAGACTTCTCCAATATTCCCGGGTACCGGTAACAGTTAGTATTTAAACCTCCCGCGTATATTCTTGTACACTAGTCTTAGCGTAACCGGAATACACGCTACTACGCTTCCTCGACTGCTCGAGCTCCGACAAGACCGAGCATCTCACGTCTCTAGACCTTGCGGAAGAACCGACAAGCTCTTTCGACACCTACCAGTGCCTAAGGCCTGTAGGAGCCCAAGACCTCAACAGCGGTATAAACGGTCACGCCTCGCTCCACGACTGGACCGAGCGTAACAAAATGTAACTAAAAGAAGAAGTGGCTGCACTAGCCTTGTAAGTGTCATATACAAGGTCGTCCATGGGAATAAAGAGATAAGATAAGATAAGAAGTGAGGCTCACTCACGACTATGTCCATTGTTGTTTGTGGGACTAGCCCAAGGTGTAGTTCAACTATGAAAGATGTAAGTGAAATGATGGTCAAAAATTACCACCTATAACACTATCTGGAATGGTCATCACCTATCCAACTCCTCTCAATGCCACTGCTGCCACCATTGACACCCTTGTCATGGAAGACTTGTCTGTTTTCAATTCTCTTTTAGACATGGAATCTTCAGTCTCTGTTTCAGGATGGGGAGATGAATCTATTCCATTGTCCTTTTGTATCTCATTGCCCATGCCACAGGAAGACAAAGAACCCATACCAACATTCATTGTATCCACTTCCTTGGACCATATCAGAGTCAGAGTTGATGCTGTTGACTTCCCAGACACTGCTCATGCCATGAGGGAGGGAGTGCCCGACCAAGAGTATGTTGTATTCATGTATCATTTCCTCTTGTCCTCTTGTCTCACTGTCCCTATCAAATCCCATCTCAACATGGATTTCCCCTTGTATGTTCTCTACCAGGTTATGCTACAGACTGAGCAACTCAGGATACTCTCCAGAGTTGAAAACCCTGAAGCCAGAGCAGACCTCCATCATATTATCATCCATTCTGTATACATCAAGCTGCAGACTGCCCTGGCTTCGCTGGAATTCCAACTTCAATTTGGGGAACTTCTCAATGATGTCAACTGATATGTCCAGAAGTTGGCTAGAGCAGGAACATTGGAACAATGCATTGGATCTCCTGACCCTCTACTCATTCCATCCTCCACTCCTTCCACTTCCTCCTCACCATTAAACTCTGAAGAAGCTGCTGTCATGGACAGGGTAGAAGCTTATTGGACAGGTAACACAGGTAGAACCCCTCTTCTTCACAATTATCCATGCTATGTGGAGGCATGCTACCACTGCCACCAGCTAGAACACAATCATCCTGATTGCCCAGTCTACCAATGCCCCACTTGTCTTCACTTTGCTCTTGGGCATGCTCAATGTCATTGCCCTTTCTGTTGCTGTGTGCATCCTCCCATGATATCCACTTTGTCCTCCTCAGCCTTCCAGTCATTCCAACTCTCTAATGGTTCCACACGATCAGCCCACACTTCTCCTCATGCCTCTACTGCCCACATCTCTACCAGGTCCAGACCTTGTCATCACTGTGACATCTATTTCAGGGAACCCTTCCTAGTTCCTCACTATGACCTTGACATTGACTATTTGCTGGACTATGATATGGAGCATAACATTACCAGGTTCCCTGGCTTTGACAACTAGAGGTGCTCTCATTAGTGACTTGAGAATACAAAGGGGGTAGTGTTATGATTTCCTTCCCTTTTCTTCCTTGTACTACTAGTGATCTTGTATTTGACTCCCCCTAGATGATTATTTCTTTCATGCACTGACCTCACTTACCAATTCCCTCTTATTTCTAAACACTTGCTCCATCAGTGCATTCATTCCATTGGTCATTGCTTACCTAGTCTCCATTTCTCTTCACTACTTAATACTTTCTTACAGGGTAACTCTTTCCCATGCTCTGATACTATATAAACCCCATAGCCACTGGTACTTTTCCTCATGCTAGTTCTCTCTTGTACTGTCACCATCTACAATTCCACTTGTTTCTCCACTTAGGCTTTGCCTAGTGCAATCTCATTGAGACTAGCTTAGTACTGTTATGACCAGACCCCTGAGGAATTGGGTGTAGTGTATGGAGCTGTTGCTCCACCCAGAGGATAAGAGTCTAGCACTTCTGAGATTGGGATCCTAGAAAGGGGACCAGAAGGAGGATGAAGGTGAGCCTGATAGATGGACAGGCTAGAAGGTGATAAGACCAGAATAGGTCCCAAGGAGATTGGAGATGCCTAGGACTAGGCCAGAGAATAAGGAGACTGCAGGGGAATACTGCAAGGGACAAGGAATACTTGCAAGTGCAGTGTATGATGAAGAAGGTCAGCCTCTAGCTGATCAATAGAACCGAGGGAAGGCTCAAGGATAGTGTAGGACTACCAGAGATGGAGTCTGAGGACAAAGGGGAGGAAAGACTGGAGTGGTGTTGGAGATCCAAAGGAGGGTATGGAGTCACAGTGCCAGACTGAGGGTCGACGAGATGTACACAGTGCACAAGAGAAAAGCTAGTATGGATTGATCAGAGGTAAGGACATGATGTGGGAGAGGTGAGAACAGGACTAGGATGAGTATGGAGTACTAGATCCTAAGTACTGGGTAGAACTAGCATAAGGAATACTACAAGGAAGGTGCAAGTCTTATATAGTAAGGCAAGCATGGGAAAGTAGTATCCAAAATGAGAAAAAAAGAATAAAAGAGAAACTAAGGTATACCTTGACAGAGAGCCAGGAGGTAAGACAGGGAGATCTATGCTAAGAATACAACAGGCAACTGTGGGTCCAAGGGTGAGAGATCTATAGTAAAGATACAACAGAGAGCTGTGGATCCAGGATGGATAAAGCAAGGAGGAATAGGACATATTAGGAGATCTGGTGTTAAAAGGGAAGGAACACCAGGACTCCATAAAGGAAACTCATGTAGGACACAAGGAGAAAGGCAATCTAAGATGACAAACCTTAATGGTGAGTCATTGGAGATAGTAGTCCATGATCCATGCTGGTGACATGGGAATGGCTACAGAAAGGAAACAATCACATGAGTGAAGGAAATCATGTGAGAAGTAAAATGTAGTTCATGGGGTTCAAACACCAAAGTGTAGGAATGGCTACAAGGTTGTCAGTGTAGTGAGCATAGGAATGTGAGCTAGACTGGGAGATGAAGGAGTAAAAAGGAAAAAGAATCATAACAAGTACCTTTCTCCTACAAAGGGGGTTTTACATTTGTGGGCATTGCATCCCAACTTCATGAGATTTAGTTCTCTTCCTCAGGCATCTCTTGCCACCCTCATCATCACCCTTGATAATCTACTATCCACTATTGAGTGATAGTTCCTCCCTTGAATGTGCCTTGTTGCCACACCTAAGGCAACTCTTCCTTGTTGAACTCCTGTCAACCCTTGACTCTACTCATAGTAGGTGGTTACTCAAGAGCTATGCCTGGCCCTACCCAGGACAGTCATAACACATTCTGGTGAGCAAGATTTGCACAAGAAACCAAGGACAATGCCGAGAAGGCCATTACTTTAAATTAAATAGATCTAGGCACTCATGAGATGTACCTGGATTGAACAATACTTCCTTATGTACTTCTTTCTCCAACTCTTTTTCTCCTTTACCAATTTACATAGCTATGAACTCTGATGAGCACACAGACTCCATTGAGTTAGATACAAATATTTGTACTAAGTCATTGCATAGTTAGTATGGTAGTTCTTTGTATGTTGAGGGAGTATCCTGAAAGGGTGTGGCAGCCAACAATAAAGCTGTGCTTAATTCTCCCACAAAAGAAAAGAAAAAATCATGTAAAATACTTAGCAATGATATGGATATTCTTCACATTTATGATATGTATGAAACCCTTGCACCAACTGGCTATGCCAGATTGCAAGGAGCTGTTGAGTTCTCACTTGACACAATAGTATATGGATTCACCATCCATGAAGAAAAACAGTGCTGGATCAAGATAGGCAATACCCCAGCCTTACTTGATTCAGGGGCAATGCACCCCTTCATCAACTTTGCATATGTCAATGAAAATAATCTTGCATGAATCTTGCTCAGCCAAGAATTCCATGTCCTTAATGCTGACAGCTCCAACCAAGCCATAGGTCATATTTGTGAAAAAGTGTCTCTTTCAATAATCATTAAAGACAAGAATGGAAATCCACATGCAGAAGCAATTGGTGCCTTCATATTGTTTTTGGGTAACCATGACCTAATTATTGGTTATGATTGGTTGGCATGGCACAACCCTGATGTCAACTGGGTTGACAAAGAAATCACATTCTCATGATGCATGGATTGTGCCATAGCAATCCACTCAAAATGGCTCCTCACATGATTTCCACTGAAGAAGAAGAAAAACTAAAAACTGAAGTTTCCAAGGAGTACTGGGACTACTTGGACATGTTCTCTGAGCAGGAATCTCAGTGCATGCCCACCAGAAAACTGTGGGACCATGCAATTGAACTGGAACCTAACTTTGTGAAGAAGAAAGGATGTATTATTGCATTATCAGATATAGAACTTGAAGAAGTTCAAGTATTTATAGAAAAAGAACTAAAAAAAGGATACATCTGACCCTTCAAATTGGATCAGACATTGCCAGTCTTTTTCATACCTAAAAAGGATGGAAAGAAATGAATGGTGATGGACTATTGGTACCTTAATGAGCATACAAAAAAGAACAATTACCTTCTTCCACTCATTCCATCATTGATTGATCATCTCAAAGGTACTGACATGTTTACAACCCTTGATCTGAGATGGGGGTATAACAATGTTAGGATTAAAGTGGGTGATGAATGGAAGGGCACCTTCACAACCCCTATTGGAGCATATGAGCCCTTAGTAATGTATTTTGGCATGTGAAATTTCCTAGGAACATTCCAAAATATGGTAAATGATATCTTCTCAGATATGTACACTGTGGTAGTTATCTATATCAACAACATCATGATCTTTACATCCAAGAAGACTAAAGAAGTGTTACGATACGTATTTAATTTTCCTAACACCTAACTTATACACTCGAAGTTTACACTTTTCTCTCTTTATTTTGTCACACTAGGTCACATAACTTTCCCCCTATCTTTCTTTTCTCATGATCATGTGACTAGAGCCTGGACTCTATGATGTCAGATCACATGACTGATCTAGACCTATGATATCATAGAGAAAAGCACCTTATGCTATTGGCTGTACCTTTTCTTATATATTGTACCATCTCTCATGATATATTAGTCATGTATTAGTAATAGTCTTGGCACTTGTATATATACCTGGGTGATACTATGACTGCTCCCCAGTCTAGTTCACTTGGACATCATCTGGGATCACTCCTAGGCTTAAGTGGAATTACCTAGCACTCTCCTTATCCTCGCCTGTGGTCATTGTATCATGTGTTTCCTTTTCTTTCCTCCATTTCTCTTCATCATAAAATGTTGCACAGCATCAAAATGTGTTCTATTGTTGGTTCCACCTGGAGACTTAGATTTAGGGATTAGATCCCATTTCAAGAAGAATACATTGAAGTGGTCCACAAGATACTCAAGAGATTGTGGGAAAACAATCTCTATCTAAAGCCATCAAAATGCTTTTTCCACAAGGATAAAGTGGACTATTTAGAAATGGTTGTTTCTAAGGAGGGGGTAGAAATGCAAGAACCAAAGGTCAAAGCAATCACTGATTGGCCATTCCCTCAAAATCTCAAACAATTACAGTCATTCCTGGGAATGGCTAATTATTACCACTGTTTCATTAAGGGGTTTGTTGATGTAGCCTGACCCCTAAATAACTTAAGCAAGAAAGATACTCTGTATGTATGATCAGAAGATTGTGAAGAAACATTCCAAAAACTGAAAAACATTGTCACATCTACACTGCTTCTTACATATACCAACTCTTCTCAACTGGTATGCATTGAATGTGACACTTCTGACATTGCCTCAGGTGTGGTGCTATCCTACCAACTTGAAGATGGAGAATGGCACCCATCCAGCTTCATCTCCCATTCATTTGACTCCATGGAATGTAACTATTCTATTTACAACAAAGAGTTGCTTACTATTATTTGCACCCTTAAAAAATGGCACCACCATCTTGTTGACCAAGCAGATTGTGAGATCTGGACAAATCATTGGAATCTGGAATTCTGGAAAAAACCCCAAGATCTCTCTCCCCATCAAGCATGCTGGCATGCTTTCCTGATGGAGTATAATAAAACAAAGCTGTTTCACTTGGGTGTGCAGGCAACAGCAATAAGGAATGAGTTACTGGTGGGAGATACTCACCAGTTAAAGTTGAAGAACTGGAGAAAGACTTGGAGCTTCACTCTGAAAGATGTGGAGAAAAGCTTAGAGATCAATGGGTCATAAGGGCTCAAATCTCTATACATCTCTGTGATACTTTGGAATGGAGATGTAAAGTGGTGATTCTATATTAGTGAAACAACCTCAAATGCTTCATAGGTATGATGCACCAGGTTGCCAACTCAAACTAGGGAGAGATGAGAGATATTCATATCACTCAGAGAAGAGATCCAATGAGGGAAAACTCTAAGTAATCTAAACTGAGAATCACTGGCTGAGGACTTTGCCCTTATATACTACTGACTACTGTTTGTACATGTGTACTGTAGATTGAGATCAGTAGATAAATATGGATAGATGGAGTATAGCCATCAAGGCTATGGGATGGAGATGAATGCACAGCACTAGGCTGTGCATCAAATGGAAGGAAAGCACATAGCCTCAAGGCTGTGTGCATGGTGATTAAATATGTGAGGCAAAGCATAGCCATACACAGCATGGAGATTAAAAGAAGGCTATGTTAGCATAGGGTCCGAGATCCTGGGCAGATCCTGGGGTAAATCAGAGATTGGATCTGGAGATTGAATATACTTAAAAGAAGAGTGAAAGGAAAATAATAATAGAGGACAAAAGATAAGATAAGATAGTAGTGAGACTCACTCACAACTAAGTCCATTGAGTGCCTGTAGTACAGGACTTTGATAGTGGCACTGGGCCGATCTGTAGTGTTAGGCTAATTGCAAAAATTATAACTTGTTACACTATCCCTCTTCTAAGAGTTGAACTCTGGATAACTCAGAGGTACAGATTAAATAGGCCAGCATGCTGGCAGAATGCAGTGGTGATATTGCACACAGTGTGGGACTTGAGCATGTGAAACTCATGAATCATGTCCTTAGCATTGCTTAGGTTAGCCAACGGTTCCTATGTGCAGTTGTCATCACCATATCCTTTCCAATGAACCAAATACTCCAACCAGCATTGTTGAATTCTAGAATCAATGATAAAGTCCACTTCATCGACTTTGTCATGGTCTTCAGTGATGGACACAGGTCTGGGTTTAAATACTGGTTGTCCCTCAAGGCATTCCTTGTAGGGCTTTACATGACTGATGTTCACTGTCAAGTGAATTTTCAGATAGTGTGGAAGACATAGTTTAACAGTGTTGCAGCCAATGAGGTTGAGGACAGGGAAGTGTTACGATACCATTCCCTTTAACCTAACTTTTATCCTAGTCTAGGGTTAGCCTAGCTAGTACTATCATTTGCTACACTTTGGACTCTAGTATTTCCTGTACTATAGCTCACATGATCAGTCAGCACCCAATCCTGTCACATGATTCCCTATTCCCATCCCTGGCATGTGACCTAGTCATGTGACCATACATATCATAGGATATTCTGGACTCTTTACATATTTATGATATCATAGGGTCTAGACCACTATGTCATAGTCTAGCCCCTTATGTCATCTCTCTCATTATCATAGACATGTCCTTATTTAGTAATGGGATACCGGCACAGCATGGTCTGTGTGCAGGCCTCTTTGATATATATAGGGCATGGTGAGACAGACTGGATTCCCTCCAGTCTTGTCAACCTGTGCATTACCTGGGTCTAAGGGGGAGTGGCCATCACTGCTATATGCTTCCTCTCCAGTGCTAAGTGCTCATATATGGCTGCCATTCATTTCCTCATTGCATACACCATTGCTGGGCATCATAGCTGGTTCTCTTGATATCATTAGCACATCATCAGGTAACCTTCCAAAGCCATGCACTTGGGGTTAGGGTTAGAGGTTTGCCTCGCCCTTAATGAGTTCCTCCTTGGGCTTGTTACACTTTGACAAGACTATTCTACCGATTGCATGCTCGTTGTCTGGATGCTGCCCCACAGGTGTAAAGTGGGCCCTCCCAAGCTTTTGCAGACTTTATTTCTCAAACCCCTGACACCTTTAGGGGAGTACCTTAATTGGCATGTCTGTTGAGGACATTAAACTCATAGCACCATGCTAGTACCACTATAGTCACATTTGTTCTCCTGCACTTGCTGAAACAATCTCAAAGGCTTCATATGTACGATGCACCAGGTTTCCAACTCAATACTAGGAGAGATGAGGATATCTGTATCACTCAGAGGGGAGGTCCAATGAGGGAAAACTCCAAGTGATCTAAACTGAGGATCACTGGCCAGGAACTTTGCCCTTATATACTACTGACTACTGTTTGTACATGTGTACCATAAATTGAGATCAGTAGATAAATATGGATAGATGAGACATAGCCATCTAGGCTGTGGAATGGAGATGAATGCACAGCACTGGGCTGTGCATCAAATGAAAGAGAAGTGCATAGCCTCGAGGCTGTACACAGTGATTAAATACATGAGGCAAAGCATAGCTGTACACAGCACAAAAATTAAAGGAAGGCTATGCAGACATAGGGTCCAAGATCCTGGGCAGATCCTGGGACAAGCCAGAGATCAGATCTGGAGATCAAATATAACTATAAAGAGAAGAGAAGGAAATAATAATAGAGGACACAAGATCAGATAAGATAAGATGTGAGACTTGCTCATGACTAAGTCCATTGGTTGCCTGTAGTACAGGGCTTTGGTAGTGGCACTAGGCTGATCTGTAGTGTTAGGCTAATTGTGAAAATTATAACCTGTTATACTTGCAGACTTTAGTGCCACAGCAGGGTTGTGCCCATTAGTGATAGATTGACTGGGTTAGCTGGGCTGAGATTATTTAGAGAACACAGGATGTGGGTATCAGCATGTTCCCATTGTTGTTATGTTATTAGTATAGCCATAGTTGGTATATGGACTTTAGGAGGAGGATCGCCATGTCCCACCTTCATAGTAGTAGGGTCATTGTGACCATCATCATGGGCCATCATGGCCAAGTAGTTCTATATATGGAGTTGGTCCTAGGAGGGGGATCAGGGATAGAAGGCTTCATTGCTGGCCCTGTGCAATCCCACTGACTAGAAGGCTGGGTGACACATGGTTGCTTGCAGCAGTCCAGCTTTTGTGCTGAGGGTGTGCCTGATCAGCCACCTATGTTTTTGATTATTTACCATTGCATGTTGTATAAGACCTAAACTGGCATCTAGCATGTGTTGATTGATTGGACACTTCTCGCCTAGTACCGATGCAGTGGGAAAAGCATTATGTTTTATTATGAGATAGCATAGCATTGAGTATTAGTCATTCGCATAATGCATATTCGGTCCACAGTTATTTTCAGACAGTCAGTATGGTTATGCCTAGTAGTTGTCAGCCATTTGTATAACACATTCGAAGAGCACAGACATTTATGGACAACTACTATAGTTATAGAACAATTGCACAGAAGCGGACCTTCTTTCCCCATTCATACAAAGCACCTGAACGATCGCAGGAGGTAGTTCCTTGCTGACAAGTGCATGGGCTTTAGAATGTTCTTTACCCCATCTGATCTTGATTTGTAGTTTTGCCAGCTACATCTGTTATGATACGGTCCCTGTTAACCTAACTTTTATCCTAGTCTTGGGTTAGCCTAGCTAGTTACTATGTTTGCTACACTTTGGACTCTAGTATTTCCTGTACTATAGCTCACATGATTGGTCAGCACCTGATCCTGTCACATGATTCCCATTCCTCATCCCTGGCATGTGACCTAGTCATGTGGCCATTATGTAACATAGAGTATTCTGGACTCTTACATACTTATGATGTCATCAAGTCTAGACCACTACGTCATAGTCTAGCCCCTTATGTCACCACCTTCTCTTATATACTTGTACCCTTATTTAGTATTCGGGGTACCAGCACAGCATGGTCTGTGTGCAGGCCCTATGCATATATATAGGGCATGGTGAGATGGATTGGATTCCCTCCAGTCTTGTCAACCTGTGCATTACCTGGGTCTAAGGGGGAGCAGCCTTAGCTGCTACTATGCTTCCCTTCCAGTGCTAAGGCTCATACCTGACTGTCCATTCTCTCATCATCATTGTACACCATTGCCAGGCATCATAGCCAGTTCTTCTCTTTATCAATTGTCATTAGCACATCGTCGGGTGGCCCTCCAATGCTGTGCACTTGGGGTTAGGGTTAGAGGTTTGCCTCGCCCTTAATGAGTTCCTCCTTGGGCTTGTTACAACATCTATTCTGCCACATGAACCTGAGAGTTGTCTTGAAAGATAGATGACAGGAGGGGGATTGTATTCTTCCTAGTTTATGATAGATTAAGTTCAAGGTAGATTAGTAGATCTACCTCCAATTTGGGTTATGACGTAAAACTGTCCCTGTTGTCTCCAATCAGGCTTAGGAGATTAAACTGTGTCCCATGACATCCATACTGCTCATGACATTAAATTGTGCTGCTCTCCATTTGGGTTTAGGAGTTGAAACTGTATCCCTTTGGGGTTGATCACCCTATGGTTGATGAACTTGGATTAGCCTTCCCATGCAGTAAAAAGTGCAGTGGTTTCTTTTCAGGTAGTTAGCCTTCTACAGAAAAAGTGCATGGTGGTGTTTAGGGTTATCCTTCCCTGAGAAAAAGAAGATGGTTTAGCCTTTCCATGGGAAAAAGCGTGGCCTCCAAAGATCTAATGAGGTTAAACTTTGATCTTGGTCTGTTAGCCTTCAAACATTAATGAAAAAGTGTGATCCATCCCTTTGGGGGAGACCCTGAATTGTGAAAGCAGTTTAGTGTGTTGAACCTTACCTTATTATTTCCGTGCCCAAGTCTGTGCCTCAAGTAGCTTTGGTGGGTTCTAGTGGTACTCCCAAACCTGGAATCATTAACATCAGAGATATCTGCCTGCCACATGGATGCAAGCACCCTTTTTCTCATAGTTTGTGTTGTAAATATAAGTCCTGGCATGTGAAAAAGAATGCTTAGGGCATGATGCACATGAATTGTTTTTAGTTGTCTTTACAAGTCATAAGTCCTGAAAAAGTGGCAGCTGGAGATGCATATGTCGTAGATTCCAACAAACATTTTAGTACACTTTAACAGACAGTATTGGACAGTACACTTTGAAAGACAATTTCATAGTAGTAGTTCTTACTTGACACCATTGTCACTGCAGTTGTTTCTTTATACTTTGACATACTATTACATATTGGTTGTACAGAGAAGGCTTAGTGCCTTGACCATTTTGGCAGTTGCCACTTATTTAGATATTGGTTTTCATACAACTGATCCCAATGAGATTAGATCTCAGAAGACAGCAGTTGATTATTATTTAGGATAGTGTAGTATTCGCCGATGCCAACAGGGGAGACCTTGGAAAAAGCTGGTGGATATTTTTGTTTGGTTTTCATTTTGGACCTTTGTGGTGGGGACATGCCATGGACATTTTTGCAGCCTTTGTTATGGATTTCACACACCTGGGGGCTGTATTCTTGTTTTCAGCTGATTTTTTTTCATTTTTGTCATCACAAAAATGAACTCATTCATTTCTGACAGAGAGTCTCACTGGGGACCAGCTCGCATAGGAAGGGGATAGGTAGTGGGGATAATACTGTAGTAAATAGAAGGAATTGGTGAGGGCAAAGTGTATATGGAGCCTGAACCTTGGATGACTATGAATGGAGGTTCCTCATAGGGACAAGCTAGAGGGAGGACTGGAGAGGTCCCCTTTGTCATTCTGCACCCCTTCCTTGTTGGTTTTTCACGTATTTTTCTTGAACTTTGTTTCATGTGCTGTTTGCACTCTTTTTATGGACACTTGGTTGTTTTTTCTTCATTCTTATTTTCACAGCCTTAGTTTTGCCCAGAGAAGCAAAACCTAGGAGGGGGATAGTGTTACAATACTGTTCCCTTTAACCTAACTTTTATCCTAGTCTATGGTTAGCCTAGCTAGTACTATCATTTGCTACACTTTGGACTCTAGTATTTCCTGTACTATAGCTCACGTGATTGGTCAGCACCCAATCCTGTCACATAATTCCCTATTCCCATCCCTGGCACATGACCTAGTCATGTGACCATACATATCATAGAGTATTCTGGACTCTTTACATACTTATGATGTCATAGGGTCTAGACCACTACATCATAGTCTAGCCCCTTATGTCACCTCTCTCATTACCATAGACATGTCCTTATTTAGTAATGGGATACCAGCACAGCATGGTCTGTGTGCAGGCCTCTTTGATATATATAGGGCATGGTGAGACAGACTGGATTCCCTCCAGTCTTGTCAACCTGTGCATTACCTGGGTCTAAGGGGGAGTGGTCATCACTGCTATATGCTTCCTCTCCAGTGCTAACTGCTCATACATGGCTGCCATTCATTTCCTCATCACATACACTATTGCCAGGCATCATAGCCAGTTCTCTTGGTATCGTTAGCATGTCATCAGGTAACCTTCCAAAGCTATGTGCTTGGGGTTAGGGTTAGAGGTTCGCCTCGCCCTTAATGAGTTCCTCCTTGAACTCATTACAGGAAGGGTCCAAGCCATTTCTCCATCAACTTCTTTGACTGGCATGTGAAATGAGACCTATCAAAGGTCAAGTGAAATGATGCAAACACCGGGGTGGAACAAAGAACTGGCTATGATGCCCAGCAACATTTTGCAAGTAAGAGGGAACACATGGATTGGCTACCACAGGTGAAAGTGATGAGGAGAAGTGAGCACTAGATGTCCCACAGTCAGGCCTGAGGTAAATCCCAGATATGCCCAAGTGAGCTAGACTGGGAAATCCAGTTGTAGCTACACCCAGGGTTTATATAGTTGTGCAGGTATTCTAGAAATACATGCATATATACCTATATAATATAATATAGCTAGGTAGTAATATAGAAGTGGCGGTATACATCTGTATAAGTATATGGTGAGGGACATCCAAATGGAATGTGTGGGAGTCATCATACATATGAGGATATAGTAGAGGAGGGGCAGGAGCACCTGTCAGTCCTAATGGAGTAACTCGTGTGGCACAGGAAGGAACCTGAAATGATCAGAGATGCAATCAGAAATGAGATCTCCAATGCAATCTAAGATGCAGGGATGGTGATTCTGTGAGCACATGCTGTTGTGGTGGTGTGGGAAGTCAACCCTAAGCCCTGTATTATGTAAGTGGGGGAGTTATCATATAGGGGTGTATGAGAGTACGACTCGCATTCAGGCCTGTACTAGTGGATGGATTCATATTGTAAGGAATGAGTGGGAGAGAATGAATAGGCAGGTATGGATATGTTGTGTTTTTGTAACAGCATGTCAAATGCAGGTTATCTGTGGCAAGTCACACTAGGTCACCAGGCTTGTAAGCCAGGGCTTTTGATCGATGTTTGTCTGCCTGAAACTTCATCTGACTAGCAGCAGCAGCAAGATTTGTTTTTGTATCTGCTAAAGTCTCTGCAACTTTGTCAATGAAGTTGCTAGCAGCAGGTGCCTTCAATAATGTGGGATGCATGCCAAATCTAGGCTCAAAGGTCTGGGAGACTTCAAAAGGGCTTTTCTTAGTAGAACTTGAGACTTTTGAATTGTAGGAGAACTGTGTGATTGGGAGCCATGATGCCCAATTGTCTTGGCATTCATGACAGTACATCTGGAGGTACTGTAATAAATCACAGTTTGTCCACTCAGTCTGGCCATTTGTCTGGGGATGATGAGTGGTGGACAGCTTTGATCAGAGGTCAAGCCAGCATAAGATTTCTTGCATCACCTGTGACACAAACTGTGGTCCATGATCAGTAACTAGCAATCAGGGGAGGCCATGGATACTCCACACATAGCACATAAAAAGCTTTACAGTTTGAAGGGCCATTATTGCCTCCACCATGGGGATGAATATTGCTTCCTTCAAGAAGCAGTCAACTACCACTAGGATAGAACCATATCCATTGGAAATCAGCAGATCCATGATGAAATCTGTGGAGATGTCCTGCAAGGAACTGTCTGGTATCTCTAAGGGGTTCAGTTCACTGGCTGGCAGTGTTATGATACTGTTCCCTTTAACCTAACTTTTCATACATTTATCCCTAGTCTAGGGTTAGCCTAGCTAGTTGGACTTGGACATCATACTTTGGATTTAGCATATTTCCTGTGCCATAGCTCACATGATCAGTCAGCATCTGAACCTGTCACATGATTCCCTATTCCCATTCCTGGCACATGACCTAGTCATGTGACCATATGTACCATAGAGTATTCTGGACTCTTTACATACTTATGATGTCATTGGGTCTAGATCACTATGTCATAGTCTAGCCCCTTACATCACCTCATTCTTTACCTTGTATTACTATATGGGATATTGGCACAGCATGGTTTGTGTGCAGGCCCCTTGCATATATAAAGGATCTGGTGAGATGGACTGGATTCCCTCCAGTCTTGTCAAACTGGACATTGCCTGGGTCTAAGGGGGAGCAGCCTTTGCTGCTCTAGGCTTCCCCTTCAGTGTGGATGCCTCATACTTGACTGCCCATTTGTTCCTCATTGTTACATACCATTGCCAGGCCTCATAGCCAGTTCTCTCATTCTTAGTCAGTTCCATTAGCATGTCATTAGGATAACCTTCCAAAGCCATGCACTTGGGATTAAAGGATTAGAGGTTCATCTTGCCCAATGAGTTCCTCCTTGGACTCATTTCAGGCAGTTTGTTACTACCCTTCATCTGAGCACACTTGTCACAGCAGGATACATAGTCTTTGGTAAAGGCCTTCATTCCAGGCCAGTAATATGACTTCTTGAGCAATTCATAGGTTTGCTCAACACCTGGGTGTCCTGTGACTGGTTTGTTGTAACAACCATTCAAAACCTTCATCCAAAGTTCTTGATCTTCAGGTACATAGATGTGATCTTCTTTCATCAAGACCTTCTTCATCCTACTACTCCACAATCCATAGGTTTCTTGAAGGTGTACAATCTCACTTTCCTTAAGAAGATTCATATGGCATTGTATTAAATTAAGCAGTTGTTCACCTTCATCATCTATATCCACTCTGTGAATATGCTCCAGCAGGATAACTGTTACTCCCATGTTGTCTCTTTCTATTCCCACAGCATGGTCCTCATGGCAGGATAAGGCATCTGCCTTCATGTTCATGGCTCCAGGCTTATACATGAACATGTAATCAAATCTTGACAGGTATTGGGCCCATTGTGCCTGCCTTTTATTCAGGTCTTGGGCTTTCATAAACCATGCCAAATTGACATGGCCATTCCGTGTCTCAAATGGATGACATGAGCCTTCTAGATAGTGGTGCCATATCTCCAGGGCATGAATAATGCTGAGCATTTCTTTGTTGGCTACTGAATAATTCTGTTTAGCATCAGACATGGAATGTGATGCAAATGTGCAGGAATGCCATTTGTCATCCTTCAGTATGGAGAGCACTGCTCCCATAGTAAAGTCTGATGCATCAGTTTCTAGGTGGAAGTGACAGTTTATGTCAGGATAGGCCAGAACTGGTGCCATCATGAAAGAGGCTTTCAAAGCCAGAAAGGCATGATGCTGTTGATTGCCCCATTCAAAGGATTGATACTTCTTCAGCAAATTGTTCAAAGGATGCACCATCTGTGAGTAGTCCTTTATAAATCACCTATAAAAATTCACTAACTCAAGGAAGCTTTGTACTCCCTTCAGGTTGGTAGGTGCAAGCCATTCCAGTATAGCCTTGACCTTGTCATTGTCCATTTGGATTCCATCCTTGGACACTGTCATCCCAAGGAATTCTGCCTCCATCTTGGAGAAGAAACACTTCTCAGGCTTTATGTAGAGATTGTTTTCTCAAAGACATCTCAGAACTTCTAGCACTATCCTGTCATGCTCTGCTTGATCTTCAGTGGTGGTAAAGATGATATTGTCGATGTAGACCACCACTACATCATCCATGTCTGTGAATATTTTGTTGACCATGCTCTGGAAGGTCACTGAAACAAGTCCTAACTACTAAGCCTGAATGGCGTGAGGTGAAACTGTTATGATATGCATTTTAAAACACCTTTTAAATGCACTTATGATGCAAGCTCAACATTGCCTGAGTTCTCCACTCTGTTATGAACTCTCCACAACATT
>JBBPJV010000554.1:0-19596 GCA_038088915.1 Sutorius aff. eximius
TTGACCTACTCCTGTCAGTCGGGAGATGGGCGTGGGTCACGGGCATCTTTCCGTATGGTCTGGTCTGGTCTGGATGCAGGATCACAGCCGAATCAATAGATCCATTTTTAGGTTATTGACCGCCTGACAAATGAAGGGGCGGAGACTTCGCATACCCAGGATAAGTATTTCGGTTGTGGGCATGTTCACCGGCCTAAACGGGAAGATCAAGGACGTCGACAACCAAGAGAGACAATACATGATGATGAGCTGCATTTATCTTTTCACCCTCCTGGTGCTTCAGAGGACTCTGCAATAAGGGGGTGGCAAGAGATGGGAGGACGTGTGTATAGAAGTTGTGTAGTCCAGAGATTGTACATAATACATCCAAGTTGGATCTTTCACCGGACATATGCCAAAGCAAGTGAAAGTCGGAATGTCACAGAGGGGAGATGGGACACAGTTAACTATACAACACCAGTGCCCGCTACTCGATCGTCGATGTCTGTGCTTGTCAATGGAGCCACAGCGTCAAACCCCGCGGCATGCAGCTGACTTGCAGTCGACTAAAAATGAGTGCGTGCCGCAACGAATTCATCGGGTTTGCACTCGACTTATGGATTGCCAGGGCAGAGATGCCCAATGTTCCAGAGAAGGCATCTTAAACAAGCCCCCCATGTGAGTGGTTCGAGAAAAAAGAGACAGGGAGGATGGGCAGAGGCATAGGAATGGATATATCTTTCCACTTTAACGAAAATCAGTTGGAAATGGTCAAATACAGAATAGTGAGGGTTCAAGCGATTATGCAAGGAGAACATGTGCACCTCCGACTAGCATATTTGTCTACTCGAAGAGGACTGCCGGGAAAAGGAGTGAGACTTCAAATCTCTCACAAGCTAAAACACATGCAAAATCCCCAGATGAGTAGAGCTGAAAGCAGCGGAGCAAGGTCAACATTCAACTTTCCAACCCAGAATTTGTGGATTCAGGTTCACGTGCGTCACACGGCATTCAGCAAGTATGAGCCGAACAGAAACCAGGCAACATTTTCTTCTTTCATTTACACCATGTTGGGAGAACCTGCGAAGTGCTAAATATAGGACTTAGACATAGCACAATACTTCGACCTATCGCCTCTTCCCATATATGTTGAGTCATGCCGGACTGGCATCTTGGAAGTCGGCGATCAGCTGATGGGGGTTGCGCACAGAACAAATGGATTCCGAGTGGATTCCAGTGATGGACTGGCTTCAGGTGAGAATTTACTCTTTACCCTACCTGGTCGAGCCGGCGGCCAAAGGACATCAAGAATCAAAGTTCCAGCTCCGCTCACGGGGGTTCTTTTCCGCCGAGAGCCGCGCTGATGCAGCACTTTGGGCCGACATTTGTCTATGGCTGTGTTCTGATTCGAAGGCCTACATCGAGACTGGTGCATCCCTGGCAGTTGCCTCTGATCCACTTGGAAGTTGGAACGCAACCACCTCCACTGACGTCAGCGCCCTTCCACATATCCTTCAATGCTGAACTAGAATCATCGCTACTCGCTTTGAAGCTTGGTCAGAAACATTCTCTCTCGAGTTGACTTCTTCAGCGTGTAAGACAAATACATTCCTGCCCGATTTACGTCTATACAGTACCCCAATCCAAATGGAATCGGTGGCTGCACGTGAAGCCGGTAGACTTACAAGTTATCTGTCAATGATTCAATCTTTGATGATAGGATTAACCACTTTGTACAGAACGTTACTATCCGTATCGCCCGTATCTGTAAGTGAGGATGAGTCAAGCCATGTATTTGGAGTACTCGGCAATAACTCCATATCCCACCTCAGCCAGGTTGAATCGTGCAATGTAATCTTCCATCCTCCGTGTCCGTAGCACAGCCCGAGTCGGAGGACATGGCTATCAAGTCACTGACCATGTGTACTGTCACTGGTCGAGAAAATGTACAATCAAATCATGGTATTCAAATCCCCACAATCCATGCTCTGGCATTTTGGCCTCGTCAGCGGCATGTTTCAAGTATCTTAGAGGGTTCTTAATTTACATGGAACCACTAGTAGATCTTAGTATCACCTCGGGCAGTCACCACCACTCATGGTCATTCGTCTGAAAACATGAATATGGATGAAAATAATCAGACCCGTTGCCTTGATCGTTAACCTTGGCATCAACCATTAATAACGCTCTTCCTGCGCCCATATTCATGTCAAGGTACCGATGGGTGGGATAACAGTGAATCTCTAAGCCTACTAGTACCTGTCAATGTTTATGAAATGAAGCGTCGATTTCGATTCGGTCAAGAGAATACCTCAACGAAGAATCTCTCTCCATTAATGTTTCATATTCATGATCCACAAGAGCCGACAACTATGTGACGAGAACTGGGGTTGCCTCCTTAGTAACCCTGTCGGATTACTGAGGCTGTGGAATTGATGTAGGAACTCACGTCAGTTCCGCACTGGTGGTCTCAAATTAATCGCGAAATTGAGACCTGGTGGTGTACAGCTTGCACGGTCTTCGACGGGCCAACATGCAAACCCGTCGGAGGGATATATGCTAATTGGACCTTTGTGCGTCCGGTACGGGCGGGGAATGCGGAGATGAATGCCCGCACGCCAAACCCCACGAGCAGGCCTTCATCACTTGTTCGGTCAGTGAGCAGCTGTCAAGCATTGCGTTCCACTTGGCTATCCATTCTCGTGATCACAGTTGTGGTACCGCCATGGGTACTCTCGATGGTAGATCACATACCAGCCTTCTGAGGTTGTATTTCATCTTTGCGCGATGTATGTCTTGTGTAATCTACACAACGCCGGGGACCCGGTTCAGAGAAGATGATGTTCTCGCCCTGCTTTCTATCTCAGGTAAATGTCGCGCGTCATGCAAATTGATTATCATCATGTACAACCTGTCCCTGAATCAGACTTGAAGAAGGTATTTAATCAGCGCCGGATAGAAGATACATAAATAGCACGGCGCGCCACAGTATCGTCCCGTCCCTTCCTCAACGCTCGACTCGGCTCGAGCAATCTTTGCTGTCGAACCGGCATATACTGCAGTTTCGTTTGTACCTATCATGTCCTCCGACTTGTCATCTGCTCTGGGGCTTCTGCGGATGAGTAACTATTCAGCCAGTACGGTTTCCGTCCATGCCTTCTTCAACGATCGTGATCGATCTTATAAACGATCACAGTCGCAATAATCACCGTTGTCACATATGATTATCGTAAATGACACTTCTTCTCATATCATCCTTTCTTTATGTAACCACTGGAATCTCATGGTGGCAGTCCTCACGTTTGCGAGCGAGGTTCGTAACATCGCAGCTTAGATGACTTGGTTGATTGACGATACAATAATTATAGGTAGATTACGTTTGGGTAGGAGACATCCCTTATCAGACAATCTCTGGGACATAACAGTCCCACAGCACCGACCCTGGACATGGGTTTCCACAACCTTCGTCCTGGTAAGCACAAGACATCTAGATTTACGCTCTATGCATCCCAAACCGACAGCGGTATAGGTACGCTATTTTGGTCTCTGTTCGGCTATGTAGGTCCATTTTTACTTCAATGTTGGATTGCACAGCTGGGTTAACGATAAATATTTACCCAAGTCTCAGTGCCATTTGTATGGTCAGACATTAATCGGAGGTTAATACAGCTGATCAGACACATTTTCACCGGTAGTTGGGAGTACATTTGTCCCAGGCCCTGTGACAGTCAGTTCTTCAGCTTCACACGCCGTCCATCACTAATGATCAACGTTTGGCAGACGTATGCATCAGATTCTCTCTCCGAAACCGTGCTGATAACAATTTCACAGCTGTAGGCGGACTCACTTTTTGCCTCCCACCCTATCTGAGTATAAACGCGGTCCCAAGGTACTGTAATATATGTGCTATATGCATGGCTGTCCGTGATATTTTATAACGCTTCTGACCGTAAGTTCTTGTACCTGACGATTCACATGACGAGTGACCATGACTTAAATAACAGTGATTATGATCCTTCGAGTGTACGCAATGTGGAATCAATCCAAATGGGTCCTTTGGGTCCTTCTGTTCTTCTACGTGCCACAGGTCATTATGTTCTTTGTTTCAGCAGGTATCTATGACGATCCCAGTACACATGCATCAGGTATTCCTTATGCTATATTGCATGCAGGACGCATCTAACGATAGGAACGGATTGTTACCTCCACCCATTTTTCCAGTCGGAGTCAGTCAGCTTGTCGACTTCTCCTTTTGCACTGTCTCAGAGAGGAACAGCGCGCCAATAGCATACAGTCTGGGTGGTGAAATCCCGGGATGGATTCTTAGTGCTACACTCCTAGTCCTCGCTTGCGTCCAAACATTGAAGCAGTCATTCGGCATGTACAAAGCAACAGGGAAATGGCAACCGAACCGATACATACAACAGCTCCTGAGGGACGGGACGCTGTATTTCTTTCTGTACGTCATACTCCCTACTGTTTCAACACTATCCCGTTCCAACTCATCCATCCTTTTTCGAACTGGGCTAGAATCGTATATTGCGATATCACGGGCATACTCAACGGCTGGTCAACATTAAACATCACAGTTATAGTTATCCTGACCTCGATTGGGAACATAGTTTTATATCCTATGGTGCCCCGGTTCATCATCAGCATTCGGGAGCTATGTGACCGCGACACCGGATTCGGTGTGTCGTCGCAATCCGCCCCCAGAGAAGGCGCAGCCGTATCCGCGATCGCATTTGCGGATGCGCCCCTTGAACTGGATCGGGCGATGGAAGGGAACACAGATGCGCCAGAAGCGATTCGACTCGAAACGTTTGGGGACAATTTATGCCAGGTTTGAAGGAGGGTTGAGGGTGAGGGTCGGGGACAAGAACTAAATGAGGAGATTGGTGGTAGCCTACTTGTTTGAACAGTGACTATTAGATTTGTCCTGTGCTTTACCTATTTCCCGGTGCTCTGTCATTGCGTTGCTCTCAGATAGTAGACTCATTGGTCCACGTGTGCCGTTCGGAATCCATTCCACCCACACCCAGCGTCACTGGCAGAAGGAAAGTACGGCAACGCCTTGGCGGCTACCTAGACGTGCACCTGGACTCATCGATAGGTAGGCACTCTCTGTGAGTCACATATCACAAATGTCACAACACCTGCTTCTTCCGAATACACGTACCTACGACTTAATTGTGCCTTAAGGCCAAGTATTGATGTTTGATTCGGACAGAAATCCTAGTAACCACGATGAATCATGATCGTGGTGATTATTGATAGCCTGTGACATAAATATAAGGGATGGTTGGCCGCATTGACACGTACCCAGCACTTTTTTTTTCGTTCCTACACCTCGCGGATTGCTGCCCACCGAAGTCCTAATCGGTCAAGGGGATGAATTGGCCTCATTTTTGAGTGTCATTTGAAGTCCCTCCAGGTCTCTTCCGTCTCTCGCTCGAGCACACTCCCATCCTCCTCTCACTTTCGCAAGCCATGGGTGCACGTCATTTTTGGCCCCACAACTCGCCTCAGCAACTAGGAATGAGCACGGGGCCACGGCGCCGTCGTGACCTCGCCCTTGCCCTCGCCCACACTCTCACTTCCTGTCTCCCCGTCTCCCCGTCTCGCTCTCCCACCCCCGTCCTCGTTCCCCTGCTCTCGTTCTCCCACCCTCATCCTTGTTCTCCCCCTCGCACCCTCCCGACACAATGTCAACGCCCCTCTCGCACTCCCGCCCTCCTCGTCCTCGCGCTCGCACCCTCTTGACACGACGTTGGCATGACAACGACGTGGCAGACATGTAATCGTGACTGCCACGACGCCGTCGTGACCTTACCTTCTCTCTCTCTCGCCCTCATTTCCTTCCTCACCCTTGTCCTCGCACCCTCCCAATACGACGTCAACACGACGACGACGTGGCAGATGCGTTATCGCGACTGCCATGATGCCGTCGTGACCCCCCTCGTCGTCGTTCCCTCTCGTCCCCGCGCCTTCTCGCCTTCTCGCCCCCGTGCCTTCTTGCCAACGGTGCCTGGGGTATACCTGCACCCTCGCGCTTTCGCCACCGACTCGAGCATCTCAGCGTTCATTCTCTGCTTCTGTGCTTCCATGCTCCTGGGATGGTTCTACTTTGCATGTATCTACACAACGATATATTTAATAGTTCTTCTGTTTCTTTCGGTGGGACGTAGATTATTGTTGGGACTACGTGGCGCTGACGAGGACAGGGTGAGGCGCATGCAAGGCCGACTTGAGGTCGATTTCTTTTTTGGAGCTGAGGAGGCACTCACGAGGACGTGGCGAGGCGTGCACGAGGCCGATTCGAGACCGACCCGATTTCCGAGGCTGCGAGGGCCGTGAGAGGGTGGGGGATTTTAAGAGACCCATTACTGCATACAAAAGACATGGGTCTCTTGAGACCCTTACGCCTCCGAAAAGTGCTGCCTAGGGCGTTGACACAAATCATATGGTCACAAGAGCCAACACAGTCGCAAACAAAAAGATTTATGAGCCAGACCACCACCAGGGCATTGGCGCTGAGGGCGCCTGTCCGCTCCACATTCTTACGGTCTAATCCCTTAGTCCCACGTTTCCATTCAATGTACAACCTGGCCGCCTCTAGCAACTATTCCTGGAGAAGGTGACAGAGTCCTGAGGTCACCTGGAAAAATATGTATGGACCACGCACATGGGGTTGTATCCTGAGCTTGACAGAGTGTCGGTACATCAAGTAACACCTACGACCTGACTCGGAATATTTCCGACAGGCGTAGTTTTCATGCTGTGTCGCAGCTCGCTGGTAAGTCCGCCAATTCGACGCTCTACTACATCACTGCATGTGTTTCTCATATCTTTTTATACTCAGAAAAAGTATGTTCGGCCACGACTCCTACCACAAAGACACAGGTTAACCGGGAGATGTGGCTCTGCCTGTGAGACCCTGTGACGTGAGGTTACCTGCGGTGGCGAATTAACACAGCATCTAGAGATCGCGACCAAAGTCATCCCCAGAGAAATGAAGGAATGCGTATTCCCGTATATACGACAATGAAGATGGGGGTGCATCCATCGCGCATCGCGCCTCTGTGCGATACTGTAAATCCAGGATAAGGTGGCCATAACTGGATGAGCACTGCAATCAATGGGTATGATCCGATGGTGTTCCTGAACATTGTCTGTTTTCCAGCACTTGCCAAGGACACGGATCCAGAAGGTGCTCTTGTATGCTTGTTCGGCTGGCGCGAGGTGAGGTACAGTGGTACATGGAAAGATGCACCCGAGCTCACCAGACATAGCCTTGCTGCGGGCAGTCCTTGGCAAGAACTCTCGCTCTGGCGTCTAACCGTTCGACTCTGAGCCGTGTGCATGTACAGGCCAACCAACTGCATAATAGAAGCCAGCGAAACAGTGTACACAGCAGAGTCCTGATGCGTAGCGTGCATTTTGAAGGAATGTTGACTCACCCAATTCGCACCACAAATCTTCACGCTTTATCTATTGCCCGAATCGACCGGATATTCCGCATCACTTCCGTAGCTTCCCTAATCGGATAGCTTGATAATGAGCTCCGGAAGGGCGGTGCTAATGCCCATCATAACCCATAGAACCCCCCGATAAAGTCGCGAGTAGTATGGATAACAAGTCGAAATTGTATTCAGCCAGTACATCAGGCTGCGTTATCTTGGTTCGGACGTGGCAGAAATGTCGTCTGCAGCTGACTTGTGACAATACGGGTGACACTTGGCTTCTCCGCTCTCTCTCCAATGATAGGACATGATCCGACCACGTACGAAATTTATGTTTTGGCCTTTGCACCGGGCCAAAAAGTCCAGCATCCTGTACTGCAATCTCGTTTGCTCCGGCCATGAAGCTGCCCTTGCACAGCCTTTCCACACAGCCTTTCCGATCATACACAACAAATCGTCCCAAATGAGTCCCGAGGCATATACCAGACATACCAGGCATAAATATATTTACCAAGAAAACCCATGCAAGGCACGAGAATCCTCTCCAGCCTTCGCCGCTGTCCAACATCGTCGTTACAGTGCACCTTCCGATTCTACGACTACCATGTCCGCCGACTTGCAGTTTGCCTTGGAACTTCTCCGAATGAATGATTATTCATCTCGTATGGTCATACACACCCTCCATTAATTGTGAACCTTATAACGC
Source organism: Sutorius aff. eximius (assembly GCA_038088915.1). Classification (NCBI taxonomy): domain Eukaryota; kingdom Fungi; phylum Basidiomycota; class Agaricomycetes; order Boletales; family Boletaceae; genus Sutorius; species Sutorius aff. eximius. The sequence goes on from JBBPJV010000554.1 coordinate 8,149, forward strand.
ACGCAGTTGTTGTTATCGTCGCCGTTGTATATGATTATCGTAAGTGATGTTTATACGTTGTCATACTTTTCGGCCTAAATCATTGCGATCTTCCCATTATAGTCCTCACCGTTTCAAGAGAGGTATTTTTTCACTCTCCAAATCATACAGGCTGAGTGACGGATTCCAAGATACAGTATGTATGGGTAGGCAACGACCCTCGTCAAACAAACTCTAGAGCGCTAACAGTCCTACAGTGTAAACCATGGACCTGGGTCTCCACAATCTTCGTTCTGGTGCGTCTAAGTAGTAAGGCGCAGCCCGTTGCAGGTGCTCTAAGCAGACTGACTCAGATACGCTACCCCGGTCTATATGTCGCCATGTAAGTCTGTCCTTGCGATGATGTTCAAGTGTCACAGTAAACAACTCCGTGTAAAGTGCTAGCGCCCTTGGTATGTTTACAATTTATCTGGGGGCTAACATAACTTGTTTGATGCATCCACAGTCGGTAGCACCTTTTTCCCCGGCCCCGTCAAGGTATGCTTTCCTACCCGACACCATGTTTTCCACCCGTAACTATCTTTTTACAGTCGTACGTATACGAATTCTGACCGGAAACCATATTCAAGTTCAGGACTGTTCCCTAGCTGTAAGCCCTTCGCTTAATCTCTGTGATACTACCGGATTATACAAAGACCGCGCAGGCACCATGGTTTATCTACTATCCGAGTGGCAGAATGCCATATTTTACAGTGCTGCCGATCGTGAGTTATTGCACTTAATTCATTATCTAAGGGTATCACTTGGAGTACAGTATTAATGATTCTGCGGGTATATGCGATCTGGGCCAGATCAAGAAGGGTCCTTTGGATTCTTTTGTTGATCTACGTGCCACAGGTTATTTTGTTCTTCATTCTTGCAGGTATCTACAATACTCCGAAGAGTTATCTCTCTGGTACGTCTCTAGCTAAGCGACATGCATCGCCATGTCTTCCAGAGACGATTCATTCATCAACATACAATTTTCCAGTCACAGTTGTCCCCCTTCTCGACTTGTCATTTTGCAACATTTCCGTTAGCCCCCCGGAGATACTTGTTATGTGTGTAGGAATCCTACGATTCCTTCTCGTCGCCATACTCTTGCTTCTCGCTATCATTAAAACACTGAGACAGTCGCTTGCAATGTACAATGCGACCAAGCAGTGGCAGCCGAACCGATACATCCAACAACTCGTGACAGATGGAATCTTTTACTTCCTTGTGTGCGTCCCTCGTGCTCTGTGGCACCAGCTCAAAACTGAACATCTACTCTCTTCGATAGAAACCTGTTGTCTAGTATCCTTGCCATAATCGGCAATGGAACTACAATCAACAGCACGGACATGCTCTTCCTGAACCTGTTTTCTTACGTAGGTTTATACCCCACAATGCCTCGATTCATCCTCGGTGTGCGGGAGCTGTATGACCGTGACTTGCGTGGTCGCTGCCATGATATTGACGCTGGGTTTGGTGTGTCATCCGAACCCACTGCCAGTCAGGACATGGCCATGTCTATGATTGAATTCACAGATACGCCTCTGGAGCAGGACCAGACCACGGAAGGCAGCGAGAACGAATCAGGGATGATCCAACTCGAAACTCCAGGATGTATTGACTCGCATCAAGTCTGAACAAAGATGTTAGGTGGAAAAGGGAAGACTAAGGTGGGACCATCGGCGAAGAATAGATAACCCACTAGTAATTGGGTCGGTAACTCCACATATTCAAATCCCTCGTCCGTGTATATATATAGTTCAATGCCTCATCGTCTCGACAAGCGCATGTGCGGTTTGGTCTAAGCGCGGACATTCTTTTTACTCCGTATGTATTTACTATGTTGTTCACTGACCGAAAGTTACTACGGCGTGGTCTCCGCCGACCAGGCTACACAACCTAACCCGAGACCTCCTCGATGGATTGTCAGTGTGTCACGATAACATGGTTTTTCTCGAGATTGCAAAGTGGCATAACGCCGCTGGATCCCGATCGGATCGTAACACAGCAAGGTGAACGGAAATACATAAACCAGGATCCTGTTCATCTGCCATCTCGTGGAAAGGAATACCCAGGAATATGAGTGTATTGGAGAACCCGAGATACGGACATCCAGTTGGGTGACACAGCCACTCGTTGCATAATCGCGTAGTTACTTCGCACTCGACTTACTGTTGGATGCTCTAGTGACTTAACTTGGTATCTAACAGAGTGCATCCTGCTGGGTCTGTTCTCGAATGAATTTGTGTTGTGCACAATATGGCATGTCTGGAGAGGGCCTGCTATCGTGATATCGCAAGGACTCAAGGCGTCCCGAGCAAACTACACACAGCGAAAGCACTGGTAGCGGGAAGCGTACCTCGTACCGACTTGATACGATTTCTTATCTCCATGTTATATTCCAGGATTGATCTCTGGTTCTGCCGTGGATGACGGGGCCCAACAGGATGGATTGTGGCTAGAGAGGGGTTAATTCCGGAGCTTCAGGGGTTGGTAATAAGATTTCAAGGTGAACTGAGTCGGATAATCGGTCTGGAGTTGAGTTATTGCTGCGAGATCAATCAACACTGCCACAAACCACGGTGGGGGCGGTGTCGTGCAGTTGCCGTGAAGTTCGATCCGATCCACTCCTCTTCGTTGTTGAGGCCTGAGGCCCTGCTGGGCTCAGAACCTAACATATCGGCGTTTTTATTTGAGTGAGAAGGTCACATTATCATCGCAATGTGAGCATCATTTTTCTTCATTCATTCCCAAGAGCTTATACGGATATTGCTTCTTCATTGGGGCCCTTCTCACAGTGTTCAGAGCGAAGAATACGTCTATTCCTGCACAGTAGGTGCACCGAGTGCATATTCGATAGAAGTCCAAGCACAAGAGTCCCCTGCACATGTAATTGATAACCTTCTTGGGAGCCCCCTAGTGCCTGTCCCTCTGGCTCGTACAACAGGAGAAGTAGCGTAATGAGATCTGACCCTCCATCCACCGACTCGCTGAGATTTTCTTTCCCGGATGACCGTGCGAGGTGTAGAGTTTCATATCGCTCCTATTTACTCATTGCCCGTCTTTCGTATCCATTAGCTTATCCGTTTTCGCTATCTTCATTACCCACGTTCTATCAATCTGCCTTGCGGACATGGACAATTGGTCGGCTGTCTAGGGAGTATATACATCGAGGCAGACATGTGAGTAGAACCCAGTCACTCGCGCTTCCTATCCTCGCTCATGTTGGACAGTTCCGTCTCATTCGCAACATGTGCCAGGTCGCTTCTCTGCTTGAAAACCCGCTTCTTTAATTCTAAATTAGCCAACAGTCATTGGCACTTTGTCGGTCGTCGTTGCCTTGCTGTCCATGGCCTTTATCCCCGTAATGTTCTGCATATCGGCGTGCGGGATCCGTAGGGTCACAATGCTTGTCGCTACCATGGTATTGATGCCTGATTTTGGAGTGTTGTCAGACCAAACCATGGCCGTGTCCACATATATATTCGTGGATGCGTCTCCCGAGCGGGATGGGGTTGCAAGAAGAGGAGGCGAGCGGATCCGAGGGCCTCCAACTCGAAACACTGGGATATAACTCGGATCAGGTTTCGCAAGATTTCCTGGCTGGCGGGTCGTAGTAGAGGGAGGTGCGAAGGCGTCGGAAGGGACTTATGCAGAGCCTTTCGGAAGTAATTTGTATTTGCACCTATGGGATCTTTGCTGCTGCTTGCGTTCCTAACACCAATTTCGGGCAGGTCATAATCATATCGTGATGTATGAATGCGCCTACATCTCAGTAGAGGCCCGACCGCCTCTAGCGTGACGCCAATAATTTCCGATGGGATCGAGTTGACCTAGAAGCATTTGAGGAATAATTCCATCATCAGCAGGATGCTCGTAATGGATTCAGTGGCTTCGCGTGTGACATGTTCTTGGAAATTGATAACGATCTGTTGGAATAGCAAGCGCGCGCGCAACCATGACTGCGACCCGATGTCCACGGGTTGCTGCCCATAGACTACGCTATCTCGCGTATATCACACGATCATGCATTTTCATCTTACTTCCGTGACACGGACCATTTGGATCTTTTCCGAGACCCACGCGATCAACTTTCTGCTTAACATATATAAGTTAGACCCATTTCGTACCCGTACACCTCAGTCCGTTGTCTTATGCACGACTGAGGTAAGCTATTCATTTATAGTGTATTCACTCGTACTAACAACTCGTGGTTAGTTCTTCGATTAGGTGAATACTATAGTCCGTTGTCTTAACGCACGACTGAGTTAGCTCTTGATTAGTCGCGCTCATCCCAAGTCTGCTCAAATCTTTCACGATCAACTGCAAGTCGACTGCATTGTCAGGCTCTTCGCCTACCCTGACCGGAGGTGTCCGTCTATGAGACCCCCGATGAAGCAATCCCGAAAAGACGCCAGCAGAGCAACTTGTTGGTGAGAAACAACTCGCTGATGGAAGAATAGGGCCCGCAATCATTGTTCTACTCAAACCCGTCTTCCAAGTGTGACATGCATTTTCTCCCAGTATTTACCTTTGGTTTGCTTGTCCCACTCTCCTGAAAAATACACATTGGGGTCATCCGACATTTTACCAAGTCAATCGCGCCTTCTGGACATTCAAACTACGAATTCAAGACCGAGGCAACATCCTAGTAATACACTCCTGACCCCCTGATCGTATTTCAGCCTCGATAACAAATAGCCCACGGATCCGTCTGCCGTAGCTCAAGGATAGGTAGGAAAGAGGATCCATTGTTGCAACGGGCTGTTATTGCCTTCGCTAAGATTAACGGGGCTCCCCACACCAGGGTTTTCCTGAAGGGTCCAATAGAGGCCGCTGGCAGGGTCTTGGACGCTAAACACCAGCGGCGTCATTTAGTGCACAAAACGGGAGCAAAGGTAGAAGTGGACACGAACGTGATTAGTTTCCCATTCTGGGTAATCTCCCAACCATAGCTGCTGCCAACGGTGACGAGGGTGTCGTTCTCTGGCGTGATCTGGAGATTCTGGGCATTTACTGGGGAGACAGTCTGCACCGGACCCTCGCTCTGAATAGCCCACTGTTCGACCCACAGTCAGAATCCGACATAATGGTTTGGAAGTCAAGGAACTAGACAAACCACTTGATTGACAGAACCCTGGGAGTACTGGACGACTGTCACTTCTGGGTTGTTTTGTCCATTATAATTGAGAGCGAGGTTTCCAGTGGCGTAGCTGACGATATAGTACAATCCGCGAGGTGGTTGGGACATTGTTGAACGCTGATGGACGAAATGAGTCTGATTGATTGAAGTTGAATGGGGCAGGTCTTATACCTAGCTTGATTCATGCACTCCCGAATGTGGAAGTCTTTCCTGGATGCGGGATATATGGAGGACAGCCGAACAAGTAACCGACATGTAATTCGTCAGACTTCCACCGAAATTAGTAGCTTCTTGTATTCCTAATACTGAAGGGAAACTCGGTTCGGAAACGGCGCCCATAAGCACCTTGATATATGAAAGAAGTGATCCAAGGCGTGACCCAAGCTGGAATATAGCACGTTACTCGATACTTCCCACGGGATCATTCCGTTTCCTGTCTGAGCTCCAGAGTAAAGCAACTCTAGTCAGCTGCAAGTAGTTCGTGGCAGAGCCAGTCCCAACAAAAGGATTAAGTTCTTCCACTAAAACCAACAATTAAATGGACTTAGTTCTTTCTCTCTCCCCGTCGGCAATAGCCCAATCATTCGCTGCATATACCGTTTAAGTCAGAACACAAATTGTTCGGCTCGGAGTCTATGCTGGCTTCTTACAATGAGTATTGGTGTTCCTAAGCACTGAAATCCGCACGACACTGGAGTTAGGGTGGCTCATTGATTAAGTCGCGGAGTCTTCCTTTGGAAGTCGCATCAACATCTTCGTTTATCCAGCATATGTATTGATTACTTTTATTTGGAGGTGGCCCACTTTGCGCCGAGGGACCCATGACAGTGGCCCATCGAAATTCCTTTGAGGGACGAAGGTAGTCGCAAGCCCGATCCATTCTTGTTTGCACAAGAAACGAGTGCGCTGAGGGTTCGACACTTGGAACGAAGCTAGAAGCGGTTGAGAGAGAACTAATCCCATCATATCAGCGAACTATAGACGATTTGATTTCACATGTCACTTGCGCTTCCATAACGGTCGGCTGTATCACCACATTGTTGGAGAACCAGACCGTACATAGTACATACTTAGCCTCCTACGCTACACTCATTAGATTTCCCTTTTTGGACTACCGTTACATTAGCGTCGCCGCTCGTCCTCGCTTCCTCCAGTCCGTTATACTCGACTGGAGGTAAGCTCATCCATACCATTCACTACAGACTCTCTTTACTCATTACATGTACAGGCTTACCGCCCCACTTTAGGTACATGAATATTAGTCTGTTATACTCGACTGGAGGCTTACCGCCCCACTTTAGCTCGTCACCCTCCGTTAGGATGGAGGTGAAACGGGGCGAACCCGGATGGAGACCGATCAGGTCTAAGCAAGACAAAGGAAACGGAAAAGTATAGGTAACAGAGCTCCATGTCCTAACGTGGAGTGGGACAATCAGAAAGGCACTAAGTAGAGGCCTCATGCCCAGGTGGATCAGCGGAGGTGCAAAGGATGGGTGGAGGGAGCTGCCATCAAGTAGTCCATAGATAGGGGCAAGGAAAAATGGATAGTCCGGGCGTGTGATGTGTGCGACTTAGTACAAAGATAGAGAGGAGAAAAACATTACCAGGGCGTCCCACAAGCTGTCGTAACAACTTCAAGATATGGACAGATCACTGGAACTTGGAGTTCTGGAAAAAACCACAAGATCTGTCCCCACGACAAGCACACTGGCACACATTTTTAATGGAGTATAATTATTCAATCCTGTATAATCTGGGATCAACAAATGGTCATGCTGATGCATTGTCCCACTGTCCTGACCATGGTGAAGCTGCTGAGGATATAAATAAAAATGTCATGGTTCTATCTCTGGCTTTATTCACAAAGCAGGCTGTTCTCTCTCCCGAGATCTTCGATAAGATTGTTGAACACTCTTATGAATTTGATGGTGACCACTACGGTTATGATCTTGATTCCTCTCTCGGCTGTTATGTCAACACCAAGAAACAAGTCTTTGTTCCTCCTGATCTGAGATTGGACGTCCTTAAATTATATCACAAATCTCTGATTGCCAGTCACCCTGAAAGATCTTGCATGCTCACTTCGATTCAATGACATTACAGCTGGCCTGGTATTTCACAAGATGTCAATACTTTCATTGATTCATGTCATGGCTGTGCCACTTCCAAAGCAGGAAATCAACCACCTGCAGGTAAATTAATTCCCCTCCCAGCCGCACAACATCCCTGGTAGGATATATTGGTTGATTTCATCACGGACTTACCAGAATCCAATGGGTTTACTGCCATTATGGTGGTCATTGATCGATTCTCAAAAGAAGTAGTATTTATACCTTGTACAAAAACATTTTCCTCTCTAGATATGGCTTGATTATTTAGAGATCACATATGGAGCACACATGGACTCCCTAGTAGTGTAGTTTCGGATCGAGGCCCTCAATTCACCTCTGATTTTACTTGGGAACTTTGCAGGTTGCTCAGGATTCAGCAGAAGCTCTCAATGGCCTTCCACCCTCAAACGGATGGTCAACCTGAATGTGTCAACCACAACCTAGAACAATATCTCTGCATCTACATGTTACGATATGTATTTAATTTTTCTAACTCTTAACATATACACTTGTAGCTACTCTTTTTTTCTCTTTGTTTTGTCACATTAGGTCACATGACTTTCCCCCTATCTTTCCTTTCCCATGATCATGTGACTAGGGCTTGGACTCTATGACATCAGATCATGTGACTGGTCTAGACCCATGACATCATAGATAAGAGCCCCTTATGCTATTGGTTGTACCTTTCTCTTATCTATTGTACCATTCCCACAATATATTAGTCATGTATTAGTAATACTCTTGGCACTTGTATATATACCTGGGTGATACTACGACTGTTCCCCAGTCTAGTTCACTTGGGCATTATCTGGGAATCATTCCTAGGCTTAAGTGGAATATCTAGTCTCTCCTTACCCTTGCCCGTGTACATTGTTGTGTTACACTCGGTCCTGTCGTGGAGCGAGTCGTGACTGTTTATACCGCTATGGGGTCTAGGGGTTCCTACAGGCGTAGCACTGGTAGGCGTCGAGGGGAGCTCGCAAAATAGCGAGGTCTAAGGACTGAGGAAGCTTGCAAGGATTTAGCGAGGTCAAGGACTGAGGTTGCTTAGCTCGAGGAGGCTTAAGCGATCGAGAGGATGAGGTAGTATGTATTCCGGTTACGCTAAGACTAGAGTACAGGAATGTACGCGGGAAGGTTTAAGTACGAACTACTATCGGTACTCGGGAACGTGATGGAGATCTATGGAAGGGATCCGAGGTACCGGTAGTACTACCTGATCGGGGGAAACCCTAGAAAGGGGATGGAAGTGAAACGGGGTGAGCCCGGATATAGTCCGATCAGGTCTAAGCGAGACAAAGGATTAGTATACGAGGTAAGAAACGGAGCTCCGTGTAAACGGGAGAGACGGAGCAGTTGGACATAGGTAGGTAATAGGCCTCATGCCCGGGTGGGTCAGCGGAGGCACTTAGGATGGGAGGAACGGGCCGCTATCGGAAAGTCTGTAGATAGGGGTAAGGGGAGATATAGTCCGAGCGCGAGGTCGCGTGGCTTAGTATAATGACAAGGAAGAGAAAAATGTTACCAAGGCGTCCCATGAACTGTCGTAACAGTGATCACCCCACATCACCCTCTCCCTCAACTCACTCTGACTCTCAGTCCCCCCTCTTGGACCAGGATGAGACTCTCCCCACCCCACAACAGCAGGGTTATATTGAGCACTTGCTCACATCCCCTCTAGAAAGGACCAGGATTTCTTTCTCACAAAGATCTCCCACCTTCCCAGTCCAACCCTTGTCCCAGATCTACAGATGAGCCCCCAGACCCCCATCCCCCCCTCCCCAAGTATTTCACCTGCCCCCCATGACATCCAAACCCACTGAACTTAGGATCTCCCCCCCTTTGGACTTCACCAGAAATTTCAGGAAATCCTCACCCTGGCTCAATGAAGTCTGAATGTACCTTGCCATAAACAAAGATGTTTACAACACTGACACAAAGTGCATCACTTATGCCCTCTCATACATGAAAAGTGGGTCTGCCCTGATCTGGGCTAACACCTTCAGAAATGCCACCTTCAAGGCCTCCCCAAACCACTTGTCCCTTGGAAATTTTGATGACTTCATTGACAAGTTCAATGCCACCTTCCTCCACCATGAAACCAAGAGTAACACCCTAAACTGGCTTCACACTGCACACATGGAACCCCAAAAAGGGAACTACTCCACTGCCCTGGCCAACTATAATGCAAAGTTCCGAAGTTATGTGTCAGATGCCAAGAACCCATCAGATGATATATTAATCTCATTCTATCAGATGGGGATCCCTGCCCTGATCATGGAAAATCTTACTCATCGAGTCCTCCCCAAGACAATTGAAGGATGGATGGAGAAGGCCTCCACCATCCTATCAAAAATGGACCAAGTCAAGGCCATCAAACAGGGCCTCCCCACTGAAAGTAATGTGTGTACCCCTATTAAGGACCCCGACACCATGGACATCAATGCTGTCACTCCCACCCCACCCTGGCTGAAGAAACTAACCGCTGAAGAAAGGAAGTGGTGCTGGGAAAAAGGACTTTGTTTCAGATGTCGGAAAGGGGGACACATGTCAGATAAATGTCCCACCTTTACCTCCTCAACAAAGAAGATGCTCCCACCCAGAACCAACATCCATGCCACTCAAAAAGACCCCATCCCCAACCTGATAGACATAGAGGACGATGAAGAAGAAACCACATCCACTGCCGCCACCACACAATTCTCCAGACTGGGTTTTTAGAACAGGGACTCCAAGCGATGTGGAGCTCTCCAACATCTGTACTTGTAGCTAGAGTCAAGAATCAGCAATCTATCATTATCCCCACCCAACTCTTGACTCCAGATTGCAGTATAAAAACTGTCAACACCATCACCCTAATTGACTCCAGGGCAGAAATTAATTGCATCAACTGGCAATTCATCCGTAAACACTGACTTCCTACCATGAAGCTGCTGAAATCCGTCCCCATCATCAACATGGACGGAACCACCAACAGAGTGGGACTGATCCACTTCACTGCCACCCTGTACATTGCCATCAAAGAAGTAGTGATCAAACAACAGTTGTATGTAATGAACTGCAGATCATGAAACCTAATCCTCGGATTCCCCTGGCTTTGAGACACAAACCCAAAGATCAACTGGAGACATAATGAAATCTCAATCTCCGAAGAAGTAGATCAGTCCTGAGCCCTGTACACTGATCACTCCACAGACCTGCGACAGTCTAACTACAAATCCACCTACAAGCTTGCGAACACTGTCAAACTCCCCTGACACGTCCAACAGTATGAAGAGGCTGACGACCATCTGTGAGCCTATCTAGGAAAAACCACCCTGGCCAAACACGTCCAGGCCTGTGTGAACCTCTGTTGAGAAGAGACCCCAGCCCCCCAGTGGACCAAGAAGGATGGGCGATTCGTCCCATTCATTGGATGAACATCCATCTCCACCAAGCTAGAATCTGCTGTGCCCATTGATCCCCTAACTTCCATGCCCCCCCAATATAGAAAATTTGCAGAAGTCTTCTCAGAGGAAGCTGCCAAGGTCCTATCCCCCCAAAGAACCTATGATCACACAATTGAGCTGGAAGAAAACTTCATCCCCAAGATTGGTAAAACATATCACCTCTCCCCCACTGAGAAAGAGGCTGCCAACAAATTCATTGACGAAAATCTAGCCTCAGGGAAGATCCACCCCTCCCAGTCTAAACAAGCCTTCTCATTTTTCTTCATTGGAAAGAAAGATGGAAAACTTCACCTGTGTCAAGATTACTGGCATCTCAACAAGTTCACCATCTGAGACACCTACCCCCTTCCCATCATCTCTGACCTCATCAACAAAGCATGCGATGCCCGCATATTTACCAAATTCAATGTAAGGTGGGGATACAACAACATCCATATAAATAAGGGCAATGAGTGGAAAGCTGCCTTCATCACCCACAGAGGACTGTTCAAACCCACAGTAATGTTTTTCGGACTGACTAATTCCCCTGCCATCTTCCAGCAGTTCATGAATGACTCATTCAGGGACCCAATTGCCAAAGGGTGGCTCATAATCTATATGGATGACCTGCTCATCTTCTTCCCTGACCAGGAAACACATGACTGCCATACTAAATGCATCCTCCAACGGATGCAAGACCTCCACCTCCGCCTCAAGCCAGAGAAATGCACCTTTGATGCCCCCAAAATTGACT
>JBBPJV010000555.1:0-19590 GCA_038088915.1 Sutorius aff. eximius
AGTTGATGAGGTTGCATGCCGAAAAAGGGACCGACCTGACGTTCAGTGCTGAGGAAGCCTCTCGAGTAGCGGATGTCCTCAAGCAATGGGTGAGTCAGATGATCTGCGCTTTTTTTTCGTTCGGCCTCGGCCTTCTACCAGTACTCATGTTTGATTTCGCGGACGCCCAGATAAATTCGGGGACGTCCCCATACGAAGCTGAAGATGATTTTTTTTCTGGTTCTCAAGATGATTCGTCGTTGGGGTCAAGGCAATCTTCCAGACCTCCGATAGAAATGAACGGTAGACCGCGCGGCCAGAGTGAATCTGTGACTCTTCGGTTGCCCAATCCGGATGCCTCGTGCTCATGACGGTTTGTCACTCTTACCTTCTGCTGCTGCTCCAGTCTGATTCCATTCTCCTTACCTCTCATCCATCTCAAGGCCTCGTTCTTGAGACGTGTTGACGAACCTGACTTTTATGACCGCTGATGACCCACTACGACTCTCACGATCGATCTCACCGTTTACTTAGCTTATTTTTATTCTTCGGAGACTAGAGCGCAATCCTATTCAGACGGTCAAATCTGTATGACGACTTTACTGCCGGATCTCTTATAGCAATCCTTCGTGATGTGGTATCCCTCACGACTTCACCACGACATGGGTCTGTTGTGATTTTGCCAATATTGGTGCGGATGGTTCCTGAGTCTTTAAGAATTTCGTACCCACCATGCTTGAGAACCCGGGAATACGTTGAACTATTCAACGCAATTGACCAATTGCATCGAATCATCCCATTTGTTGTCACAGCCAGGAACAGTGATCACCGCAAAATTAGTGTCAACAAAGGATTTTGTTGAATAAAAGTAAGCACAATCGTCACGAAGTCCACGCGCGCCGCTCTCGACGCTGGGATTCACTGCATGCCTCGGGCGACTGATATGGCGTCATACACCTGCCAGGCTGCCACTATCCCCTGGCTCCCGCGTATGCTTACCGTGTATTGAATTACCTTTGAGTAGTTTGCGTCTGGGGTACACTTTCGACTGTCAAGCCTGTTACGAGAGGCACAGTGCAAGACACAAGCGTACTATGAGAGGGATGCGCCCCTGAACCGCCCAAGTACTCTCTACTTACCCCACCCCATGATTGCCCAGAGTATTGATTTTGGGACATGGGCTTTTTAATCGGGCACACATACGTGAGGGAATCTGGTATGTTCGGCCTAGGACGTACCCACCGTTTAGGACACGTTGATCCGCACCGTACTACGTACCACGTAGGGCGCAGTCAGACGGTTAGCCTTGGTGTCCGCCACACGTTAGCAATTTGAAAGTTCGGAGTGGATCATGAACACCTCCGATGTCGCCCGGTGTACAACGGTAAGCACTTGCGCGGCCCACCATGCTCATCACACATATACCTCGTGTTTGGGACGATGGCAAGTTCGTGACGCCTGATCAGTGTTGGTTGTCAAATTTCAACAGCCTGTGTAACCTTCCGGCCACTAACATGGCGACGGGCTTGCACTGGCTGACCGCGCTTTCTTGCCAACGTTAACGTTACGATATCTTGTCGCTGAAAGATTATCGTAACCTGATGGCTGATGGTGATGGTAGTCAAGAAAACAGCCACGAAGCACTGCTACTGGCAAGAATATATACGAGTCGGGAGAATCTGGCACTACGGACGAGGGCCGCGGCACACTGCAAAACGGCCACTGGCTCCAGGTTTGGCACAGATCATCCAAATCTCGACCTTGCTGACCACCGAATCAGCAAATCGCTGGTGAAGAGCCGCAAACCTTGCCATCAGCCAGTGATCAGGATTAATCGGAAGATTCCGGAAAGCCTGGCAGGTTCCTTCATATGATGTGTCATAGCCATACAGCGGGCACTGACTTCAAGTCACACCGGTGTGGGATCCAATCACCCGCCAAGATGTGTCCGAGGTCTCACGCTTCAAGAACAGCTTCAGCCTTATTAGCCTGGATGTCTTTCCCCACGGAGGTGATTTCGGTTTCTTTTCCTGGGTCTGCTAGCCAGAGCACCTGGTCGTTCGAATAAGGGATGTCGTTCACCGTGTCTGAGGTAGCTGGGCTACAGACGACAAAGGTAGGACATTTACTGGGATGTTTGAACCCCTCGTCTTATCCGTTTTCTTTTTTTCCCCTCTGGACGCGGGCGAACTAACACCGTTGTCAGTTTTTCAACGGTACGTCCTTTCTTCTTAATACTGTCTTCGGTCGTGCGTCATGCTTACATGAGTGATCCCCAGTCGCAGGCATGTCGATTTTGGTGAGGAAGGTTCGCCCAAGCGGCCTGCATCCCCGCTGACCCGAATGGGCCATCGGTAGATTTTTGATTATGTGATCACGCTCGAGGACGAGGTGCGAACACGATGAAACCGCCCGCGGTGCATTAACTCTCTCTTAGGCACGCTGGGTGTGGGGTCGCAGCTGGGATGCGACACGGATCGTCTTCACGATTTCAAGATACCTTCCTTTTGTGGGTGCTGGGATGACTGTGTATTGTGGGTGTCACGGCAAGAATTCCGTTCATTTAGCTGACGACGTTTCTTGGGAAGCTGCCTTGCGCTCCGGCTCAGAGGTATGTATGCATAACTGTACTGGTGGGTCGCTGGTTGAACATAGCAATTCTGCTGTGCAATATCGCCGTGCTCCCATAGCCATGTGGGCCAGGTTTAGCAGAGAATAGTGGGTAGATGGGTTATGGACGGTTTGATGATGCTCGAACTAATAACCGATTTTACCAGTCTTTCATATACTGGGCATCATCGCTGCAGAAGGTCCGTCCATCGTTTTCTTTCATGGATACTGTATGGGTGCGAATTCGAGGTTTTTACCCAGTGCTTCTTGTCATACGCACGTATGCGTTTTGGCAGGGCGACAAACGAGTGTTGTGGGGCCTTCTTGTGTGTAGCGTAGTGAGTAATCTCTTTATCCTTTTGAGTTCGCTCCGAAGATAGTGCCACGACCTAGATTACGGCCTGTGGGGCGGTCGCCACCAATGTCACGCCGAAGCTGCTTCTTCCTGAAAGTGAGCCTCGAGCTACGTTGGCCGTTCCTTTCTGGATCCATTCATTTGGTTAACAGCGCAGGCACTCCCTGTGGGATGCTTTTTGATTGGATCTCGAAATGGTACTTTCGTATACATGTTCTTGTTGGTTTTCGAGATAGGTACGTCGCTTATCCTGCATCGATTTTCACGGAGTATATTGAAATTTCCAGTGATTTTGTGTTTAACGGTCTACAAGTTTCGTGCGTATCGTGGGATGAAGGCATCCATCGTGCACACGATCTATCGGGATGGAGTGTTTTATATCGCTTGCATCATACGTGAGAAAACTTTTTACAACCATACGCCGCAGCTTACCTTGAGGCACAGTCATCACATTCGCCAATATGATCGTTGACGCTGTATTTCCGGTAGACCTTTTTCCTCTACTGTGTCCCCCTAGAGAATTTTAACCTATTTTCAGTTGCAATTCAGTGACCTCTTGGACCTGTGCGTAATACCATGCCATTTACGCTTTTTGCCTCCGGAAGCTTAATGGATACCGTTTCGTTTACAGAGCCCAGATCTCCCTTCACAGCATACTTGCATCGCGCATCCTGTTTAACCTACGCAAGAGCTCTCACTTTTTACAACAAGGGACAATGACGGACTCACCCGTGTTGAGCGATCCCGCGTTCGGCCCGCCCCTGAGCTTGCAGTCAAACCGATCCGAGCAATCGGGATCGCTGGTGTAAACGAGCGTCTGTATCGATACGACGGTGATTTGACAAGGTTACAGGAACCTCGACATTATGCAGGGGAGCACGGGTCCACAAACAAACAAGGCTCCGCCCAGTGTGCAACCGTCGAGGGGAACTTGAGTCGCGGCGCCGTGCGAGGGGTGAGCGCTGTTGGTGCTCACAGCTATCCATTTTTGGACAGAATAGTTCCTCTATCTTGCACGATCGCTTTCTTTCATCTCGATACCTTTTCCGAGCCATTGTTATGAATCATTTGCTTTTACACTCGACGGTTGATACTTCTTGAAAACGTCTCGCCCGCTTTCTCTTCCTCCGTTCGTATTGCGAGACTGTAAGAGGAGCTCGTCCTCGTTCTCTTGACACATCGCTTACAACTAGATACAGCTAACGTCGGTGTAACGATAGCGTCTATAAGAGTGTCTTGAAGATGAGCCACCGCATCGATAAGTTCACGATTCACGACACTCATGTAATCCGCATTTCCGAGCGTTTCTTGACGCATTGCCATGAAACCCATGACCAACGAATCGATAAGCATATGTCTTGTGAGATCCAGCTAGCTGGACATGCAGCATGTTGGATTCTCTTTGGTTGTCCAGGCGTCACTTGCTCCAGAACTACCATTTGGGTGTTATATCATTCCATAGGAATGCAGGCGAACCCCACTTGTCCATGAAACGCAACTCACTACTTGCATAAACACGCGATCAGCACAAATGTACACCAAAATAGACCTTTGAATCTCCATCATACAAATAACCAAGTAAGAACACATCCGGTTGACCAATGCAGCGCCCGAAGGCTGGCTGTCGACAGCCTCTACAATACAATTGCTACTTATCAAGTCGATTTTGTGCTGTACTTAGAAAACGACGAAAACTTGGTCAGCAAGAGTAACTTTGCCAAGCCAAGTAGTCAAAACACATGCCTTTGCTCAAAAGGACAGTTCGAGAATTCGCGTTCGAGTTTGGAGTATGTTTTCAACCACTGGTCCAGGATAGAGACGAATCCTGCATGCGATACTTCGGTACGAGATCGCTTGGAAGTATAGAGAGTACTATTCCGGAATAAGCCAAAGGCTGCCCCAATGAGATGCCTGATTGGCTGGTGCAGGCCCTTTGGCCAATTGTTTGCGAGACATTCCTTGAGCTCGGCGCTCTGAAGAATGGTCTTTGCGCCATCGAAATGGGTTATAGCGCTGTGCTTCTGCTGTCCTATACTCTGCGGATCTCCATCTGCCCAATCCGCGTATCTTTTTGGCCAGTTTCTAATATGGGATAAGCGACCAAAACCAATGGGCTGAACGAACCCGTCCTCGTCGGCTTTACGCAACTCCGTGTCGGAAAGCGGACCTGCATATGAAAAAAAGAACAGCAAAAGGACGTAGAGGAAAGATTCCACATCATCAAAGTGCGTGTGCGTGCCGCCCAAAAGAACGTTGTAGGAGATGTAAGGAAAAGTGCCCTTGAAGGTGTATGAGCTAACAACTGCACCAGAATCGGAGGATGCTTACTGTTCGTAGCCCTTTGGCGGGCTGTGTCTCGTCCGGTTCGAGAGGACTGGACTGCCGCTCGTCCACAGCTGAATCGAAAGGGTCTGGACACTCGGGGAGTGAAAGTCCCGTTGGTGGCTCGGCGTTTTGTAAAATGGCCATGTCAAAGTCGATCAGATAGCCTCGCTCATGCTCACGTCCGGGACGAAGCGCGAGAACGATGTTGTTCTCGCTGATATCACGATGTAGAATACCTATCTTGGTAAGATATTCGTGCCCTTGTATGTTGTCGCATCAATATATCATGTCATCAGTGCAAGAAGAAAACATACCTTGGAGTGCGCCCCGTAATCCCCGTACGAAATCATGTATACCCCAAAAGTACTTCACGGGGCGCTTCAATTCGGAGGTGGAAATACTCAAGACCCGGTTCTCGATGCGCAAACTGGCAATCTGGTCATCAAGATAACCTCTAATCGTACCCAGGGTTGTGCACGGTTTGCCGTTTCTCGTTTCCTTGAACCTTCTAATTCACATCAGTACACCATTTCGACGGTAAAATGGGAAACCACACTTGAACGGCACAATCACATTAGGGTGGGGTTTGTTCTCGGCCAATGCCCTCATAACTTCCTCGTGTTCCTCGACCCGCTCGAGATCTTGCCATGACATTTTCAACGCTAATAGTTTGTCCTTTTCGTCGGGGTTGAACACGCTGAATACCGTCGTTCCTCGGCCACGAATCGAACTCGACGTAAAGAGGATCCCAAGGCACTCGTGATCGTATACGCGTAGCGGAAAAAAGATCATTCGCTCTTCTGGCTTGGGGTCGTTTTCGACGGCCTTGCGTTTTTTTCGCTTTCTTTCTTCGTGACAATCCTCTTCGAGCTCTGAGTGAAGTCTCTTCGACGACGCCGAAGAGGCTGTGATTGCCTGCTGTCGGAGGGCGATCGAAGCGTTTCTCGAGAAGTCGGGACACACATTTGACGCAGCGGAAGAGCTCTGGGGGTGGGAAGATCCTGGAATTGCCTTGGATGCTTCTGCAGCCCTGCGAATGCGAGAAGATTTCGAAAGCGCTTCTGATGCGGCCTGGGAGACAGCGGCATATGAAGATGGACATGCAACCGAATTCGCATCCGTCGTTGTTGTTAATCGAGATACAGTCGCCGCGGACGATGGGGTCGTCTGCACGGGATGTTGCGAGGCACTAATGACTTCGCATGTCCGTGGTTCACAGTTGACCTCAATGGCTGGATTTTGGCCCAGGTCAAATTTATCCGCCAATGCGAGTCCCAGTAGGATGCGGATGAACTCTATGCAACCACGACCGTCCCCAAGTATCAGCTCTAGACGTTCCGTACCGCTTCCCTCTCCACGCAAAAATACTGCTTTGTCCTTGGTGACCGTCAGCGCAAGTACATAGTAAACCCAGGGTTGTGCGCGTTTCAAACCCCGTGCGTACCGCTGCACCTGTTCCAAACCCGCAGCAAGGTCCTTGTTCTTGGCCTCACCGACGAGACGTGAGGCGGTAAAGTTGATGTATCTCGGGTCGACCATCTTAAAGTCGTCGGTGAATGCCTCGCAGGGCAACAAAACAAAGTCGGGTCGCATGTCCTCTCCGTCTGGTTCGTACGATAGTGGCATACCGTGCTTCTTGTCCTTGGGAGCTGCGAAGCGATGACGCAGTCGTGGGTCGGCCTCTACGAGCTTGTGCTTTGCGAGTGCAAAGGCGTGATCAGTGACTTGGTTTAGGAACGTGACGAGCTCGTCTTCGTTGATCGGTTCCGCTGGAAATGTCTTCCACCTGAATGAGTATGCCTTTGTCTTTTGCTTTCCTTTCTTCGACGATGTTGGTTGCTCCCCTTTGTTTTCTGTATCCAGCTGAATGCAGTGACGCATGGCGGCGTCCTCGAATGCCAACTGAATAGCACTGTCGACTTCATCGGAATTCGGGTCGAGCGCGACCTTGCCACCTTTGTCGCATCGCAGAGCAGGCCGTTCAAAAACTTCGACAAGACCGTCATCGATGAATTTGCAAAGGATATCCCTCGCCAGCGTGGTCGAAACTATGTGACCAAACACATGGTCCGCAAGGTCTTGCATCAAAATCCTTGCCTTTGCCAGTTCATGGTTAATCGCTGCGTCCACGTTGGTCCGCGTGTGGGATTGGCCAGGCTGCCTGTTAGAGGCTGCTTGTTTCATAGGGGATGGATGATTCTTGGTACGGATGGGCACAACAGCGTTACTGCGCCCGCGTGGTTGTTTGTCGGTCATGTTTCGCTGAAGTCAAAACGACAGAGTGAGCAAAGAAGAGGTCGACGGAGCAACATCTGAGACGCACGATGATGGTTCGCACGATTCTTGCACGAGGTTCTTCTTCCTTTGCACGATTTGTGGGATCAGCAGGATTTGTCAATGTCGCGGTGATCATGGCGCGCAATGGAAGAACACAGAGTGAGAATGATGTGTAGTGAACGGAAAGTATCGATCTTACCGTCACGGGAACGCGCTGAATTCGCGTCTTATACCGATTCCACACAGTGTGGATGCGTGCCCGCTCGTTGGCACCGATTGCTGTTGGTGAGTGGACAATGGAGTCTTGTGTGGAACAACGTATGCATGAAGTGTCACACGACGCGTCCACAATCACATCATTGTGACGTTTCGGACCTCTTACTGTAAGCCTGCGATCTGACGAAACACAAGTCCTCATCACACAGTCGAATCGACACGAGCTCAACGGTTTACGGACTCTAAATCCTAATTGCATTTACGGGCTCCACTTGTGGCACGTAGATGGGAGTTTCAGTTCCGGTCCAAACTAAATCCAGTCCACAGTAACTGTGTACAGAGAACCCAATTATTGGACCTTCCAACCCTGTTTGGAACCCTTCCGTGGTGGTCACAAACTACCCGATGGCATGCGACATGTTCGTGCCATAGCATTTAGGGGCACAACGTGGAACGAGATCGTTTTCGACCACCGGGCAGGCTTTGCCCGACAACGCTTGCAATAGCGAGGTCGCCGTAAATAGCTCAGGCCTATGTTCAAGAACCGAACGATTACAGGGCATCGTCGCTTCAGGGATGACATCGTACGGCTTCTGCTTCCTGGGACGGGCGAGTCGGTGGTTGCGCATGGTGAGAGCTTGGCGACTCAATATTCAGACCTGAAGCATGACCAAAAAGTTATGGTAGCACCATGTTGTGTTGCCGGGGCTGTGACGCACAGTTCAGCCATGTTTTTAGAATTGAGAAGCCACAACATAGATATGATCGCCGGTGGATTGAATTGCAAACATAAATCGCTCTCGCTCAGGTCATAATTTGCAGCTGCGAGATCGGATGGTTGCAGGTTCACTGACCTATAGGCTGATTTCCGCAGAGCTCGGGTTGCCAACCCATAGCTGAGACCAAGATATTAATCGGCGTTCATCCAGTGAATCATAGAGCCACGGACATGCCACGTTTCATCAACATATATCTCATTCAAAACAACACCATGGTGAACGCCATTTGTGTCGAGGTGCTTTCACTATCACCCTCTCAGTACGATTCACGATTAACCAGGATGTCGTACTGCAGAGCATGACCATGTTGCTCCCCCGTTCACCATGCCTCTCATCATATAGATCGGACCACCCAACCACGCATTCCGCAAGTCCTCGGTCCAGAAATCGGCGGGATTTGCCCCGTCCGTGACGACTTGGCTCTCACGCCTACGATTCAAACGCTCGGCCCTCCTTGTCCACGACCAGCACTACCCGTCCCTCCAGCCGCACAGATCGCAAGCTGCGCATTTTACCAACCATGACGTGCACCTGTACCAATCAGGTCCAGTCAGTCCTCGCCCTCCCACCCCAATCCACACAAACGAGGGCATAATCCCGTCTCTGGGCACGCTCCGTGGAGACATTGTTCTATCAGATCTTTGATAAAATACTTGAACGCGCAGGCCAGGTTCGATAGCACGCCGACCTCTGAGCATATGCCATGGGAACACGGGGAAAAATGTCCCGAAAGGAAAATCTGCGCGACAAATCCAGAGATCTTATGCTGTGGTAGTCTCCTGGATCGAAACGATTTCAGTGTACGTGGTGTGACCAAGGATAAGCATTAATTTAATCACGACCGACTCGCCACCTACTAAAGACGCATACTTAAATCCCGTCATAGTACAGCGAATAGTAAGTCGTGACCAAGTTTGTGTGGTATGCGTGGAGAATGCAGAAACAGCTTCTAGTACCTTGTCGATAACTATCCCGACCTCCAGCCTGTTCTCATCGTACGATCCCCAAAGTCCCTAGAACCAAACACTAGTTTCATCTCGAGAGATGAAGTGAATCACACATTCTGTCTGCTCAACTGGACCTGCAAGAACAACCAATCGACCACCTCACGTACGCCTTGTCTACTGCATGCTCAGCCGACGACCGAGGACGAAGGATGCAAACGTACCCTTCCGATGCCGACACGCCCAACACTTCCAGGCTTGCAACCCACCTCTTCCTCCTTTCTTCTTCCTCGCCTTCCTCTGCGTATCGCCTTCGTGTGCTATCCTATCTATGTGATCCCGGACTTCGTAATCCTGTCGGATTTTGGTTGCAGACATGCTCGTAGGTGTCTTGCTTGTTTGCGAGAAGAAGTAGTAGGACGTTGAGGATCCGAGGCAAAGAGAGGACGCCGTCTGTTGCAAGTGTTGAATATGGAGCGGCAGTCAACGAATGGTGTGTGACACCAACGCACTAAACACTTCTCAGCCTTGTCCAAGCCTCTCCCTGTCTTGTTCGTCGATCACATACACGACGGCATGAAAGAAGTCGTAGTATCTGTGCCATATCGACCGCATCCCCCATCGACCTCTGAGGTCGAAAAAGTTGAGAATCATGGATGGGAGCGAGACCTTGCCCACTGTTGGGTGGACATGGACGTGAGGTATCCCGAAGGATACAAGGGACGGACTGCTCTGGCCTACGGTCGGACCTATTATTGAAGGCTCGAGGCCAGGGGGGTCGTTGTAGAGCGTCTTGATCTTCCCCAGCAATGTCTGTCGCTGGTCAGGGCAGGTGCCACTTGGAACGATGGACACTTACATCTTACCAACGCCATCGAGACCAATGATGATGATTGAGAATTCCTCTTTCCTGTCGCATTCGATGATATATTCGAGCTCACCGACGAGATAGGCTCATCAAGCGAGATATTTTACAAGGGTCTCACCTGAGCTTGTGTGGCTTATTGTGGTTTATCCCACCATACTAAGACAAATTAGTCAAATAAGTTCCCCAACCAAGTGTAAAGTGGTGTTGAATACTCTTGTGACTTGAATTGAGTATCCAACAGGTATGTAGCTACATTCACCAATCCGGTAACTTAAGGGGACACTGTTGAGGCTCGTCAATTCTGGCATGGCCAACATGGGTCAGTGTGGGGAGCTGCCACCTACGCATACAGTATGTCTCGCAACGACCCTGGACCCGAAATGGATATTTACGATCGCAAGCTGTCCACCCGAACCGCTCTTGTTGCATGTAGCTACGCGGGATCCATGTTATGCCTCACTTGCAAAGGACTGTGGTAGGGGTGCTGTTGCCAAGGATTGCCAACTCTGGCATAATCGACATGGGTCGGCGTGGGGAACCGGCCAGCCGATTGCATTGGCTTCTGGCCAAGGACACGTTCGCCCGTACGTGTGACAACATCGATAGCACTGAGCTTGCAGAACAACACGAGAGGGTTTGCAGCATGGATAGAGAGAGTGCCTGTTCCTAAGAACCAAGTACACACCATGTACGTACAGAAAAACTGCAGGGAACACGTGGTAGCCGCAGTCCCAAAGATACACCAAAATAAATAGCTAGGGGGTTTCAAGCGGTGCCAGAAAAGCGCATGTGGGCCCGATTGGGAGTGACTAGTGATCAGTCAAAACTATCAAAGCACGTCCAGTAACCGTGCACTGCGTATCAAGTCTTCCAACGGCGTATCCCCCTGTACCTGTACGGTGATCAAACTCGCCGCAGCCACCCGCCTGTACTCTGCTGCATTTCGGCGTGTCGGCGTGAGCAACAGGGCACCAAACGGTTGACACAGTCGAGCGATCATTTGGAGGGCTTGCATCTGCCTCTCCGTAGGCGGGGAGAGTGAAGGTGAAGAGGAATCTACTGGATGGCGAGGTATTGTGAACCATGCACCGAACGGCCAACCAAGGGGAATGTCTGCGCGCGGCATATGGTTTCGGTCGGTTGCCGATATGATATTAGCAGGACTAGAGGGGGTCGGTAAATTATCCAGTAGAGATGAATGTGCATTTATATTCTCCTCAGGACTTGTCTCTCCGATGCCTCCGATGCGATGGCGGTCGAGCAGGAAATCAATCCAGGGGTGAATAAGAATCAGAGAATTCAGTCGAGATAGATCTGTAGTAGTTCGAATCTCTACCATCCCAAGAGCGCCTGCCTTGGCACGAAACACATGTTCGGACATTGATCCACTGGGATGCGTGAGTTCAAATGCAAGGCATGGAAGCCTCAGCCGTTGACCCACGAACGTTGGGACAGGGAACTCATCAAGGCGGTCATATAGATTCATGGCCAAGGTGTGATTGAGCGAGCGATGCATTCCAGCAGTGATCAAATCCAGTTGGGTACGATCCATGGCCCGGGGAATGTGCGTCATCGCCGGCTGGTTGAACACAATAACACTGGTGGGGAGGCAGCTGTTGAAGCTGCCAGATTTTCCCGTCCATGCGAGAATGCTTGTGTCTCCCGAGTTCGTCAGTAGCAGTGACAGGAGCCGCCCGAGTGCTTGATCCCCTTCACCATAAACGATCGGCATGGAGATGGTGAATGTCCCGAGCAGCGAGTATGCTGCATCCTCAACGAGGGTCGTCTGCCGTTGTGAAGCGAGACATAACTTTTCTCGTATATCATCCAAGCCTGGTTGGAGAGCCATCAAGGTCTGTGCTGACACGCCGGTTGCTTTCTCCATCTCCGAGATGATCTCAGGCGACTCCTTGTGATTTGGAACGTCGAGGTCCAAGTACAGCCTCCAGTCCTCTGTGTAGAATAGGACGACCTTGGATGCGTGGTACTCCTGGTATGTCCACGCACGACTATTCCAAATACTGCCGACGAGAGCACCCCGCCGCGATGGCGAATGAACGCCAAGGAGGTGGACCATCGTCACGGCGGATCCCCGATACCACTTGAACATAGAGACCAACGCCTCTTGGAGAATGAAGTGATCGGCTTTGTTGATACAACAAGTATCACTCCATGCCCAATGTAGCCCGGCCTCCCGCACGATCTTGCAGAACGTCCGTAGCTTGTCATTTGTGGGAGATTCCACGAGATCGTAGACCACGGTACGCATGACTTGTTCGAACAGAGGTTCGTTGTCTCCCCATTTGTGCGAAAACATGGCGTAACGATAATATTGCGCGGCGTCACGTATGATGCAAGCACGGTCAATTTGAGTCGTCGTCGAGGAGACTAGTTCTTTGAAGACGGGAAGCGATTCATACGCAGAAGCTTGTTCGGACTTGCTGAAAAGCCGGCCAGAGGCGGTGTGGATGAGAACCCGGGGTGAATCACGAATGGCGTCTTGTACAGCCCCCCGAATTGCAATCTTTGTCTCTTCCGGGTCGACATATTGTTGACAACACTCTGAGATATAATGTAAGTGAATAGAGATCGGAGTGGTGTCATTGCCCTACCGCATGTTACGATTTGTTCCCTTTTTATTTCCATTGTCTCACAGTCTAGCTCGCATTCCCAATGCTCGCTCCACTGAAGACTCTTTCCTTCGTCCTAGCTTGCATCCTCATGCTCGCTATGCGACCTCGTAGCCGTTCCTACACTTCGGTGTCCGAACCTCATGGACTACATTACGCATCACGTGATTCTTCTACTCACGTGATTCTTTCCTTTTCGTAGCCATTCCCACGCCACCAGCGCGGATCATGGACTACCGTTCCTGATGACTCACCTCACGGTTCATCATCTTAGATTGTCCTTCTCCTCGTGTCCTACACGAGTTCCCTTTACGGAATCCCGGTGCTTCCTTTCCTTTATCACCGGATATCCTAATATGGTCGATTCCTTTCCTTCCGTCTACCCTGGACCCACGGCTCTCCATTGTATTCCTACCATAGATCTCTTGCCCTCGGACCCACGGTTGTCCGTTGTATTTCTAGCATAGATCTCTCCGTCGAGGTATACTTTAGCATCCCTTTTATTCTTCCTTTCCTCTTGCAGATACTACTTTCCCGCGCTCGCCTTACTATATAAGACTCGCGCTTTCCTAGTAGTATTCCTTACGCTAGTTCTCTCTTGTATCTTGATCATCTCAATTCCACCTCGTTCATCCCTAAGGCCTTGCCTAGTGCGGATAGTTGCCTAATCATCATCCTTCGAACACCAGAGTACTACTGCCCTTTCTACCAAGGGGGTAGTACTCTGGGCATTGCATCCCACTCGTTGTTGGTGTATCCACACCTCATCTTCATCGTCCTAGACAGTCCTCAACCCACTGTTGAGTGGTCGCCACCTCGTCCCTTGTCTAGTTGCTACATCTGAGCAACTTCTCGTTGTCTTCATCGTCAACACCTCGTCAAGTCGTCTTCACCCCTTCGCCCTACAGGCCAGAGGTGATCATCAAGAGCTATGCCTGGTCCTGTTACGATACGCATTTTAAACACCATTCAAATGCACTTTACGACGCAAGCTCACCATCGTTTGAGTTCTCCACACCATTACGAACTCCCCCTAACGACGTTCGAGCTACGACTAGCATGCAATACCTTGCATGTCATGCCCCTATTTATCGAGACAGTACAAAGTACTCTGTCCCGCATCCCCCCTTCCTTCGGTAGACTAGAGTTAGCCTAACAAGCTACGCTCGTACTCAACGCACGCCAAGTACTCGCTAGTACCCGCTTGTACCAACCCGGCAGTCTCCGAGCGGATGCAGTAACTCTACGGTCTACCCGATTCCCCTTGCTAGCATTCTTCCGACCGCCCCGCTCGACCAACTCATTACGAGCCTACCGCTAGTAACCGATACCCGCATCCTTATGCTAGGAATCCCTTCACTAATTCATGACCGAATTCAAGAGTCGAACTCTCGTACACCCCTATATGATAGTCCTCCCGCTTACATAATATAGGGCTTAGGGTTGCCTGCCCACGCCACACGGAATCCCCATCCCCGCATCTCAGATCCCTCAATGATCTAGGCCCAGATCAGATCTGTGATCATCCCGTGTCGCCACGCCTATCATCCCCTTTGGATTAGCAGTCGCTCCCCACGTCAGTTATACGGAATTCCCGTCACCGCATCGACGATCAGATCGCCGATCGCATCTCTGACTCATTCCGTACTTACTTCCCGTGTCATGCGAGTCGTCCCTTTAGGATTGACCGGTGCTCCCGCCCCTCCCCTACTATATCTCTATTCGTACGACGACTCCCACACATTCCGTTCGGACATCCTTCACTATAGACTATTACGGACGTATACCGCCGCATCTGTATTATTACCACACTATACTGTAGCTATACTATATTATACTCCCGTATATACTTGTATCCATAGTATACCCTCATGTCTATATAAACCCTGGGTGTAGCTACGACTGGTTCCCCAGTCTAGCTCACTTGGGCAATACCTGGGATCTATCCTAGTGCTCATTGTGGGACATCTAGTACTCACTTCTCCTTCACCTTTGCCCGCGGCCTGTGGTCGCGTGTCCCCTTTTTGTTGTAAACGTTGCTGGGCGTCAGAGCCAGTCCTTGATGCGAGTTCCACCTCGGCGTTGTTCGCAGTTCCACTCGGCCTTTGATAGGTCTCGTTTCACTTGAGCTAGACTCCCTTTACGGGGTTGAACTCGATCCCGGACTCCAGGGATAAGGAGAAGTACGCGCATCACTTTACGAGCGTCGGGCATACACCCGTACATCAGTAGTCATACGGTTGTCCGCCGTCAATATGGATAAAGTTGCTCTCCCCATAGTGCACCAGGGGCCCCTCTTGGACGTAAATCCTTGATTGGTGTGACAGTGCTAAAAAGCTGTCAGTACCCCGGTTCCCCCCACGTCGGAAGCGACGATAAACCATCGACTACTCAGGGGTTACCTGCCACGTCTCGTCAAAGGTTGTTTTGTAGCGGCGTACCCGGATCGAAAAGCAAGAGCAGTGAACAAGTGGAACAAGAGCAAGAGCGCAGGAACGCAACGTTTGTTTTTAGGTACCAGGTTGTACCACGGTTCTCAAGGTTGACCCGAAGCAGTGTGGTCCAGGAAAGCCTTGAAGTCGTTTTAGCAAGAAGAGTTTTTGTTTCAGATCTTCTCGCTGTGGAAGTTTCATTTGCCGGCTTACAGGTTGAAGCCTCGGCAAGTTTTGAGGACGAAACGTTGTTGTATTGTCCTCCACGTCTCAGGCGAACGTACCCGCCTATTCCATCGTTCAAGAAAGTCCACGATAACCGGTATCTGCGATTACCAACGTACAGTGGCACCAACAAGTAAAAGAAAACCTCCGGCAAAGAGTACACACAGGTTGTCGACCGCCGGATATGCAAAAAGAAGATTAGAAGCAGTGAAGCGTTCCTAGGAAGAAGATTGGGAATAGAAGGCTTCGCTGCCGGTCCCGCGAATCTTACTGACTAGAAGACTGGGCAACACGTGGTTTGCTTGCAGTAGTTTCCGACTAGAAGTCGAGGGTGTGCCTGATCAGCCGCCTACGTTTTATTAAAGAAGAAAAGAAGACGTCGTCGTGTTTCGAGGCACAAGACCTTCAGGAAGGCAACTGGCACGATCGACATAGAATAAAGAAAAGAGACGAAGTACCACAGTAAGTGGGAAACGAAGAAAAGAGTTCCGTCGCGCATTCCAGAAGCCACAACGTATCAAGTATCAGTCGTTCGTATAACGCGTCTTTGGTCCACGGTAGCAGAGGACGAGAAAGTTTTGATGCTCGAGTAGTTATCAGCCGTTTCTCAACGCATACGAAGAGAGCTAGTAACGAGTAACGCGCCGACGAGGAATAGAGGTTAGGAAGTCTGGTCTAGATGATCAGCAGGGAAGATGAAGCGCCTCCAAGGCCGGTTATGAGGTTAAACTGTTCCAGGCGTCGCGCCTCCAATGCCGGTTATGAGGTAAAACTGTTCCAGGCTGTGGCCTCCAATGCCGATCAAGAGGTTAAACTGTTCCGGGCAGTGCCTCCAAACGCTGTAATGAGGTAAAACTTTTCAGGCGCTGCATCGCATAGTCAGACTGGAGTTTGCACTGTTAAGGTCGATTCCTTAGCATGGCCAGTGACTTGTGACGTCCATACCGCTCATGACGAAAAACTGGGCTGCTCTCCAATCGGGTTTAGGAGTTGAAACTGTAACCCAAGAAGATTTTCGAAGAAAAGGAAGTCTTGCGAGGTTAGTCTTCCTCACGAAAGAAAAAGTACACTCCGCCATAGGGAAGACCCTGAATTGTGAAAGCTAGATGCTAGTAGCAGTTTGAGTTGAACCTTTTACCCTTCCGCCGAAGTTTGTGCCCTGGGTAGCTTTGCTGGGTTCTAGGGGTCATTCCCTTATCTAGAACCGTATCAGGAAGACACCTACCTGCCGCATGAATGGAAGCACCCATTAGCAGTTGTGTTGTGGATGTAACTCCCCGTGTATGAAACAGGACACGTAAGGCAGTTCACACATAATGAAGAAGAGAGTCTATCGGATAGAAATCCAGGTCAAATTGGTTTCCGAAGATTTCGCGTATGGCGCAGGTCACAGCGTCATTAAGTTATCAAGCAGAGAGCGCATTTCAGAACAAGGTCTTTACGAGGAACCTAACGGTAACTGGAGACTAAAAGTATGATTAACGTTCAAAGTTTGTCTTAGAGACGATCTTTTCGAGTCGTAAAGCCCACGAGGTAGCTGGAGATCATGCATTTGAAAATTGACATTTTATTTAGTTATTTCATTGGTCGAGTCATGACCACTCCCATTCGTTTAGTAGAGTTTCACACAGTCGAAGCCGACAAGACCAGGTCTTGGAAGAAGCCGATTGTTTTTAGATGAGAAGTTTCGGACTTTACATGCAGTCATCAAGACAAAATATCCTTGTAGGACACTTGAGGAGATTCAGAAGGAAGAAGACGAGGAAGTAACCTTCGATTCCAGAAATAGAAAACGAAATAGGAAAGATCAGTAGGAAGCTTTAGAAGATCAGAAGTCTTCAAGGAAATCTGCCGCGGAAGCATTACGCTTCACATCGCCCTGGATCAACTTGACAGGATGAACGATTCGAAGAAGTCAACGAAAGATCAATCTTAGGAAGTTGGAAAGGAATCTGGACGAAGAAACGCTTAGCCTCGCAACTCTGAAGCTCAAGTTGCAAGAAGAACCTTCGGAACGATGAAGATGCATTCTAAACCAGAAAAGCAAGTTCCCGAGTAGAACGAGAACACTACTTGGATGAAGTTTCAGATACCAAAGCCGCTGCTAACGCAGCGATGACGTAGACGCCTCCCGGCTTAGAAGAGAAGAAGAGTATCTCTAGCCCTCGGAGAAGAAGTTAGGGTCCATCCGTTCCTCGAAGTCGGATTATAGCAGCAAAAATACGCTTTCACCACAAGGATAAAGTGGTAACTCCGTAGAAAGGTTGATTCTAAGGAGGGGGTAACGCGCTAACGCTAGGAAAGTTACGCCCCTGCCCTCTAGATCAACGATAGCCAAGGAACTGGAATTCCTTGATGAAGAATCAAATACCCGAAGAGCGAAAGACAGTAACCGAAGTCACAACGCTAGACGACACTTCAAGTACTGCTCCGCCGCCTTCCCCGCAACGTAGTCCAACATGAAGTCATTACCGGAAGTACCGACGACTTCATCCCACATTCTTTGCTATGCACATTCCCCTTTTGCAACGCCCCGACACCTTGGTGCTTACAACTGACAGATCCCCACCTCTGTGTTGTAGTTCGGTTTCTCGCCATCGAGGCTAAACCACGATCAGTCACCACTCCCGAATCCCGTTGCATTAGATCACCACTCCGTTGATCGGAAATACCGTCCATATCAGTACGGATCAACTTGAAATGGCAATTCAAGAAGACACCGCTGGTATTCCTTCCCCTTGAATGCGCTGGTGCGCATTACGAGTCAGAATCATTCCGCGTCACGCCGGAATACACTAGTCGTTGATGCATTGTCCCGCCGTCTCGACTAAACAGATTATTGCCGCAGACATTAGTTCTATTGTCTCGCCGTCGGCAAAGCAGGCTACACGAATACCCGAGATGGATGATCGAAGCATCGAACAAGGTTACACGTTCATGTTGGACACGCATCTCGACGTTGATGACTTGATTCCCCGCTTTTGGCTGAGCTAATCGCCAAGCGGATATACCCATCACATCACCCCATCACTCGAACCAGTGATCGGAATTCGACACGTTACACGCAAGAAACATCGTACCGTTTCTTTGCATTCTTTACCCCGTCTTACGACACCACATACCCTTGGAAAAACAGCGTCCTCTTGAGCACGATCCTCGTTGCTCATCCTCCCCACGGAAGATGTAGGTTGGCCACGGCACGACATCGTACTATGTTTGTGTACATTCTCGGGAAAACCTCGGTGTTACCTCAGGAAAGTTCATCTGCCCTCGCGGACTTACCATGGTCGTATCGCCAGGACCACAGTGAACGCCCAGGTTCATCGCCAGCGTCTGTTTCATTCCCGCTGAACTAGCGCCCATCTATCATCTCTCCCCGCCCACCACCCTTAAATAATCCACAACGTCTCTCCCGCTGTTTCCGCTCGCTTGCGTCCTCGCCTGGAAGTCGAGACGTAAGGAGGGGGTAGTGTTACGATACGCATTTTAAACACCATTTAAATGCACCTTACGATGCAAGCTCACCATCGTTTGAGTTCTCCAAACCATTCCGAAC
Source organism: Sutorius aff. eximius (assembly GCA_038088915.1). Classification (NCBI taxonomy): domain Eukaryota; kingdom Fungi; phylum Basidiomycota; class Agaricomycetes; order Boletales; family Boletaceae; genus Sutorius; species Sutorius aff. eximius. The sequence continues at coordinate 19,197 of JBBPJV010000555.1, forward strand.
TCTCCCCTCACCATCGTGAGAGTCTCCATCGGTTGAGCTCTCCATTCTCCACCTCATTACGAACTCCCCCTAACGACGTTCGAGCTACGACTAGCATGCAATACCTTGCATGCCATGCCCCTATTTATCGAGACAGTACAAAGTACTCTGTCCCGTATCCCCCTTTCCAGCATTAGCCTAGAGTTAGCTTAACAAGCTACGCTCGCACTCAACTCACGCCAAGTACTCGCTAGTACCCGCTTGTACTAACTCGGCAGTCTCCGAGCTGATGCAGTAACTCTACGGTCTACCCGATTCCCCTTGCTAGCATTCTTCCGACCGCCCCGCTCGACCAACTCATTACGAGCCTACCGCTAGTAACCGATACCCGCATCCTTATGCTAGAAATCCCTTC
>JBBPJV010000556.1:0-19585 GCA_038088915.1 Sutorius aff. eximius
GGGAGAGAAGGAGATAGGGAGAGGGCGAGTTTATATACGAACTCTGACCAGCAAAGAGAGACAAGATTGAGAATCGGATCAGGATAATGAGCGGCCTTAAATATTTGACACGACTACCTTTTTTAGTACAAATCAGTCCCTGGACCGTGCCGAGTACATAGCCGCGAGTGTCAAGCCGACAAGACCCTCGAGACTCCTCGCATATCCATCCAACTGTCCTAGCAACAACATACTCTCAAGCCGACTCGGCTCTGGCGGTATCTTGAACATACGGCTCACGTCTTCCTCTGGCAACGGGCTCAACCCTTGCGACACCCGCTGTGCGTTTTCCTCTTTCCGTTTCGCGACGTACTGCTCCGCTCGTAGCTTCTCTCGCGCGATCTGCCTCGTCAGATACCCCACGTTCCCGTCCTCTGTCCTATAGTTGTCAATTGCCTCTGACACCTGTTCCAGGCTCCGTGACAGCCCAGACTGGCCGAGATCCAGCACAGTGAATGACGGCGCTATCCCCGACCTCTCCGTCCCATACAGTTGCGCAGACGTGTACGGCGGCAAACTCGGCGCAGCCAGTCTCTGCAAAAACGCGCTCGCCAACGTGTTCGTCCGAATTCTCAACGGAATCTCCTCAAGGATCGACGAAAACATCAGCCGACGCGTCATCAGGCTGCAAACCGAATACCGTTCATAAATCGTATCCGCAATGCATAAACATCCCACCTTGCCGAGCTAAAGTTCCCCCGCTTGTACGCGTCCATAAACGAGGACGTCAGTTTGAACGCCCGGAATGATGCATTCCCCCGGGTCGTTTGCGAAACATCTGTACACACAATCAATCTCCGCTACTCCCCCAGCACGAAAATTCAAATCACCATGCACGATCACCACGCCCCCGTGCCTCAGCCTCTCCTGATGTATCGCCTGTGTATCTATTAGCGTCTGGTTGAAGAATGCGCCCAGTGCCGTGGCTTGATAGAATCCAACGACGTTGTCGTCTCCTTGCACTTCCTTGAGTGATCGTAACATCGATGCCTGATATCGCGCTGATCTCCACACGTTTGGTCGTGTACACATTAAATCGGGTCAATGAGAAACCCACCAATAGATTTTGATGACTTGTCGTCTTCCTCGCTGGTGTGGCTCGGTAATGGGAAACTGTTGGATACCTCAAGGATACCATCCAGATCGAGTCCGAGCAAAAGGCCGTGTGCAGAAGCAGATGGAGCCTCGCGGCCATGCTGTACTATTTTCGTAACCACCTACAACACCGCCATCAGCGACAGGATACAGCGGGGGGGATGTGGATGGCGGGTGGCTAACAGGACATACCAATGCATCTAATTGCACACAAGTGAGCGGAATCTCTGCCTCGATGTCGATGGCAGTAGCCATGGAGGGGGGGATGGCCTCATATGTTGGCGCAGCTGGTACTGGTGCAGAAGCTGGCGTTGGTAGCGTTGCCGCGAGGGCTGCGGCCATCGATGGGGCGGCCATCGTCGAGGATATGTTACAAAGAGATTTTCCGAGAAAAGAAAAGAAAAGAAAAGAAAAAGAAAAGAAAAGATGGTGATATTGAGACTGACTAAGCATCTCTTGATCCTCCCCTCTCCGCCATGGTGTCGCTGTCCCGTCCAGCGCGGATAACGCTCTTGCTCGTCATAGACATCCTCTTCTTTCTCATAGAACTCATCGTTGGTGTGTATCCTTTTACTCTTGTCGTACATCTCTAATTTACACAGGCTACGCCGTCGGCTCTCTTGCCCTTGTCGCCGACAGCTTCCATATGCTCAAGTGAGCGTCATTCTCCCATTCCCATAACCCTCTCATTCGCCCGCAGCGACGTCATGAGCTTGATCGTAGCCCTCTATGCTATCAGGGTCTGTCATAAACTGGTGGCATTTAATCTCAGTCCGCTCACCTGCCCTTTCGCACGCAGCTCTCCAACAAAAACGCAGATGATTCTCGCTACTCCTACGGGTGGCATAGGGCAGAAATCCTTGCTGCCCTCATCAATGGTGTTTTCCTCCTGGCACTCTGCTTCTCCATCACGATGGAGGCGTTGGAACGCTTCTTCACCACGCCTGGTGCGCACCTCCCCTTTGCGTTGTGACACCTTGCCGCTCAATCCTCGCAGAGATCTCAAACCCCAGACTGGTGGTCGTAGTCGGATCTTTCGGCTTGGCATCTAATATTGTCGGCCTCTTCCTCTTTAATGGTGCGGCTTCCCTGCCCGTCTCATCACCGACCTAACACCATTCATACCAGAACATGCTCATTCCCATGAGCGCAAGGGTAGTCTCCCGTCGTCCCCGCCTGCCAGCATACATGTCGCTCAAGACAGCAACGCTGACATTGCTACTTCCCGGGACCGCTCCACATCCTACTCGTCGCTGTATGGACACCCTGTGGCTACCCGTGCTTCTGTCCTGCAAACCGCCCAGGATCTCGCATCCTCTGCGCAGTCAACTGAAGAAACACCCCTTCTTGGTTCACCGACCGAGGACGCTTCTCGGCCGTCTCCGATGTCCGCGGACCATGCCGGTCGCGCACACACAAAGGGTCACTCCCATGGTTCAATGAACATGCAGGCGCTAGTATTACATGTCTTGGGCGATGCCCTGGGAAACGTCGGCGTCATAGCCACGGGCCTTGTCATCTGGCTCACGACATGGGAATATAAATTTTACTTTGATCCAGTGATCAGTCTCGTAATCACTGCAATTATCTTCTCGTCTGCATTGCCTTTGGGTGCGTTTATCCTTATCTAACTTCTTCGACGGGGACCTCACTCTGACACTGCCTTAGTTAGAAGCGCATCATTCATTCTTTTGCAGGGTGTCCCCCCAACAATCTCCCTTGAAAAAGTGCGGGCGTCGATATTGAGCGTCAAGGGCGTGCTTTCGGTCCATGAGCTCCACGTCTGGCAGCTTTCGGAATCCAAAATAGTCGCATCAGTCCATGTGATGGCATCCCGTGATCACGACTTCATGCCAGTCGCTGTGGAGATTCGCAAGGCCCTTCACTATCATGGCATCCATTCTAGTACCATCCAGCCCGAATATCACTCGCGTAGTTCTCATATGATACCCGAGGAATGCCTGAAGGTTCGTGCATCAGCGGGCTCGGCGAAAATGAACACTAATTGATTCATGGTCCATCAGACGCGGAATTCGTCTTGTCTCATTCTTTGCCCGCCGGACCAAAATTGCGACCCTTTGGAAAATGCCTGCTGTCGTACGTATTTATCTAAAACCACTCCATCTCCATCTGACGACGCTCTTCGTAGCTCCACCACCATCCACACCGTGAGATGATTCGTAAGTATTCAGCTGGACGTGAGATTGCATCATCCATGTCATTTACTGGAAACTTGTCGTACTTATCACGTCATAAATATCGGAAAGCTTGCGGAAAACGGAGAAGATGCGCCCAAACGCTCGAGAATCGTTCTACTCGTACTTGAAGTCGTTTTCCGTGTACGGAGGTCCGCGGCTAGCTTTCTGGCCAATACAGCGCTTGCTTGTCCCAATCGTGCAGTGTGATCGTTGCACATGGTCTGCAGCGCCCATTCGAGATGAAGGGCACACGAGAGTGCGCCAGCAATGATTGTAGCCAGAAGTTCCGTGTGAACATTCGTGTCGCCTCCCTGTTGATCAACCGTGGCAATCAACAAGGGGAGAACATTGTACGCGAAGAGGGGGAGGAGCGGGGGTACACCAGGGCGTGGCATGACGAGAACAAACGTCATAATTCGACGACACGTCTCCGTTTCTCCAAGGTTCGCAGCAACGCACAGCTCGGCCCAGAGTAGCAGGAGGAATTTCGTAGGTGTGGTAATTGTGAGACAACGGCCTACATCAATGCGCGGCGCTTTGTGTTGCCGTGCCAACGCGAAAGCACTACGGATCTCTTGTCTAGGAAAATCCAAAAATGCATCTGACGACATGGTTGCAGGGTCTTCGAGTCCCTGGGTATTCCCTGTCGTAATGATGGGTTACCGCCAGCATAATCGAAAGAAGTGAGGCAGCCGCACCCTCTTTCTTAGCGGGCAGCGTGCGGAGGGCAACAGATCGGATGGCGCCAATGTCGTAATGGAGACTTGAAATCGCAATTTGTGGGCGTTTTCCAGATGGGAGTTTCAAAATGTTTGGACTACAAAGGCGCAGGATGACATGGGGACACGTCGACGCCAATAACAGACTTTGCAGAACCTCGAGTTGGACAGGGGCACTGTACCTACAAACTCACCCCTGAGAAAGAAATCACGAATGTATTGGCATGGAAACTCACCCCTGCCGTTGCTGAATTTCGGATAACATTGCATGAATGACACCCACCAACGTCCAATTCAACAAGGGACCGAGAAAATACGAAATACCGTTGTGAAGGACATCGTTGTCTATACGACCCTCCTGACGGGCGATGCATGCCTGTGAGAAAAGCGTCGGGGATAGTTGAAGTAAAGTTTTTGGTTTGGTGGACCTGAATGTCAAGTTTAATATCGCCAAAAGGCAAGGGATGCTAAATTTACCGGAGGATCGTATCATCGATACCTTCACTGCTGCTATCGAATACGGCTTTGAACCATCCGGTAAACACCATTTTCAGATCAGGGGGGAGTTCCTCAAGATGATAAACACGCGAGGAACGCAAGAGGTCTGTCTGAAGCACCTTGCCACCCCTCCTCAGCGAGGGTGCAGAAATCTGCAAGATACTGATTCGGACACGATCGGGGAAGACATATGGAGGTACCGGCCTGAAATTTGGTCAACGCCATCTGAATGAACAACACAACGTCCCCAAGATGGCTAACGGCCGTTTGTGGATCACCTTTGCAACATGCATGTAGTGAGTATTTCGCACATTACTCAGAAGTGGACATACCTATAGTTTCACAGTCGTATTCGAGGAGTAATTCTAACGCTTCAAACACGAGGTCTGTAATCTTTAGGTGGAGAGACAGAATGTCGAGCGCGAAATCGTGCGCATAGAGCATTTTGGTGAGATGACTCAAGACCTCCAAGTCTCCTGATTTCGAGTGGGATGCGAAACGCTACGGATATTCACTACCCACCGTGCGAGAACCAATGTTCTGCAGCCACTTACTTTACGGACCACTTGAGCAAAGAAATGATGACTTCCTGGATCCTGACGGATGTGGTGCAACAATGTCTGCGTGTCTTCCTCACTAAGTTCCATCGTAAGTCTCGACTCAAGGTAGCCCTAAACCCGACATTAGCTTATAATCTGCATAGACGACAGCTCTCTCACTTCAAGCGTACAGTTATGCTCGGAAGCTTCAACCTGAAGTCGTGTCCCAAAGTCATTCGCAAGAGTGGGATCCACAGTCGTTGCGAATGCTTGGTCTATGAGTCCAACCGCGTATAGTTGGTGGGTTAAGTCCCTGATGAATAAACCTGGGCTAGAAGAGGCATGAGCGGATGGTCACATTCCATAGAAAGAATTCAACTTAGCAGTTTCTTCTTCGCCTAATTCGCTGATTCTCGCCTGCACTTGAACATGATCACACCATGACAACAAATCGGAGCGCTGGAGTACCGCCGAGAGTGCAGCATGCATTGCAGTCCGCTGCAAAACAATGAGGCAATATTAGACTACGATGGCAATAATACCGCACCCAATCTGCCTCGACCGTTCCATGGCCCTCCAACTCTTTCTCGAAAGTATGCAAGAGGCGGGGTAACTGTAGGCTCGAGCTCAGTGTGGCGGCTTTCATGCACATAGCAAGACGCCTCACGCGGCCAAGGACGAACGCTCTCCACATGAAAAAAGATCCTTCATGGATGCCTTTTGGGGAGCTTTGTGCAACGCAGGTCATGGATGCAAAAAGCATTTGCGTGTAAAAGACATTTGGACCCAAGGATGTCCATCGCAACAAGCTTGTTAACAGTACCACTGCCTCTATTCCACTACCCGCGCCATAGTCACTAGCGCGGGATGCAATCTTGCCGGGTTATGAACACAATAGTGTGAAGGGGCAGAATGGCTCACAAGAGACTGGAGTAACAGACCGCAGGATACGAAATCAGCCTCGAGGTTGGAACCCAGCACATCGCTCTTCCCGAGGGCAAGTTGAGTGTGTATTATCTGTGCCTCGCGAGCAGCCTTGGCATCATCTCCAATAAGGAGACTCAGAGAAAACACAAACGTCTCCAGCACCTGACGGACCTCTGGAGAGAGTCGCACAGAGTGAAGCAGGTCATTGGCGTCTCCAAAACATATCATGGCTTGTGTTGTCGACATTTGCAAAACATCCGGAACGCAGGGCAAAAGCAAACCAATAAGCTCCGAAGCGGACGTCGAGAGCGTGTGAAAACCAGAAGGTGGGAGGGAGTAAGCCTGACGAAGGAAAGCCAGTGCGTCATTTACTATGGAAAGTATGGTAGTTTGCGAGCCTGCAGAGGGCAGAAGGGAGCCGAGTGGTGGCATTCCAGAGGCATAATGAGCATCCAATGCTATGCGACAAAGCACGTCGAGGGTCGAGCCATTTTGAAGTTGCGATGATCGTGCGGCGCGAAGGAACGTGGCGAGGAAATCTGGGGTCGACACAAGGTCATTGCTCAGAGCATGGCTAAGATAGCTCAGAAGAACAGGGTTGGCATCGTACGTGCCACATAACCCGATAACTGCATCTGTTTGTTTCCGGTGTAATCTATGTGTTAGTTCTCAGACAACAAGCACATCTCAGCATACCACTGATTGCAGGCCCGATATTGAGTGAACCGTGTCCAAAAGTTTCTCTATCGACCCACAGTCTGCAGAGGCCGAGCCACTTCAGGCGCGACAAGATGGATAAGAACGGATGTACAAGCTCCTGGCAGTTGCGACCTCACCTGGGCCGGAGAAATGCTACTCTGAAATGAGTTCCGTGTCAAGCTCGCCAATGACATAGGATATGACTTGAATCCAAGTTGACGAGGAGTGCAAAGGATACAGGAAGTTGTGGGAAAGGAGCAAGCTTGGCACGGTGCGTGCGTAATCTCGGAGGCTACCTCTACTTCGTCGTATCGACTTGACACATCCTGACAGGGGTCTCAAATCCCCTTCAGAGTGAGTTATTTAGATAAACAGAGCGAGTAAACAGAGCAACATCTAGAGTAAAGGTATCGATAGAATCCGAGGAAAGGCACAACACATCAATGGTGTCGACCCCTTCACACTTTAGACATGAGCCGTCGTGTCTCTTGGGGTGTGAAACGCAGAATTGTGGATATAACGCGCACGAGGTTCGGCTACGGAGGATTATCATCCACGTGCTGGTCTAGTTGGATTCGAACACCTACTCTCATTTCCTTGTGCTCTAGGAATTGAAGAATAACGTTTCGCAGGTACTCGTAATTAATTTCTTCTTCGTTCCTAGCAAGGGGGAGCGAGGTGGAAGAGGGCGTGTCCGGCATTGAGGATATAGAAGTGCGCGAGGTCGTGACTTCAGGCCGAGATGTCCAATATCCAGCACCCGGATTTCGCTGTTTCTCCAGAATGGCAACCGAGTTTTGTACCTTTCGAAGTTCATCCCGAAGAGTCTGTCTCTTATTGAGTGGGGTGATTCCGAAAAACAAAAGATCATACTTTATTTTGTGTGCGTAGCTGAGCTTCTCGGGATTTGCACTCTTCGAGATGTTTTTCACTGTCATCAGCACGCGCCACAACCTCCGACAGGCGTCGATGTAGATTTGACTGTACCGTAACAACCGATTAGCAACGTCAAGGCAACGCCGACGTTAATCTAAACCATACAGACTCACCTCAGCATCCTTGAAGGCGTCAATATGAGTTTGGAGTTCATGTGCCCGACCATGCTGAGATTGGGCTTCAGTCTGAAGCTTTTCAATCTCGGCTTTCAGCACCCCGGTCATGTCTTTGTCCTGCTCGCGCAACTGAACACTGGACTGAAGCATGCGTTTCAGTTCCTCTGTCTCCTTGGTCTTTTCTGTGAGCTTGCGACTCCAGCTTGCTTCAGCTTCGGTGCGCTCTTTCTCAACGGTTGTTAATGTCCTCTTGAGTTCTGAGAGTTTCGCCTCATATTTAAGCTCTACCGAGGAGACTAGTTGCGAGACTTCGTCTGGAGAAGCACAAGAGGCTTGCGATCGCATTTCGTGCTCGCCTCGGAGTTCACCCACTTCATCGTTGAGTAGCGCGATTCGTTCTTGTAATTCTTTTAGTTGGAACTGGAGTTCTGTACTTTGTGCTTGCAACGACTCCGCATGGCACTGAGAGGACTCGAGCTCAGCCTGGCGTAGCTCCAGCTGCTCGAAGAATGCTCTATTTTCACCAGTAAGGTTGACCACCGTGTTCTCGAGGTTGCTGATACGCGATTTTTTGGAAGTAACTTCCGCAGTGTATGTTGTCTAGAGTTAATGAGCAGCGAGAGTTGATACACCACAGAATGCGTTACCTTGAGTGTATTCATTTCCGCATCAAATTGTTTTCTCGCGGATTGAATATCCCTTTCTGCACGGTCTTTTGCAGCAGCGATGTCCTTGTCGAATTGTGTTCGCAACCCAGCGACTGCTTTTTCGCGTTCCGCATTGGCTGCATCGACCTCCCTTTCTAAGTTGGCTCGTTCGACGCGACCTTTCTCCTTCTCCTCCAAGTCCCTCTCCCTCTTCTCATTTAGTTCCCGCAATGCATCGTCCCTTTCCTTCTCTGCCTTTACCAACTTCTGTCTCACAGTTTTGAGTAAGCCAATGGCTTTCACTCTCTTTTCCTCTTCCTCTTTTGCGACTTCATTCGCCTTGGAGACTTCGGCGCGCAGGTGCTCGATCTCGGAATTCCGTTTAGCGTTGTCCTCTTCTGTTTGTGATACTGTCAACTGCGATGCAACAATAAGGGCTTCAGCCTCGCTCAGCTGCCGTCGCAATTTTTCGATTTGATCCGACTGAGAAGCGGTTTCCAGTCGGTGAGTGTCTCGGAGTTCGTCCAATCGTTCTTCCTGCCCTGTACATGACATGTTTTGAGGAACGGGGGGAAGCGGGGAGCAAGGAGCGTACGTGTAAGCTTTCCATTGAGCCGCTGCAATTCATCTTGACCGAGCTTAGGGGAAAGTTTGACCAGATCCGTCATACTCGAACATCCCGCTTACCTCGACTTTCATATTGATGTTGGCAAGGTACTCGCGTAGGGCGGCGACGTCGCTGGTTCCTTGTAACGGAGTGAGTTCACTAATGGCGTTATCTACGTCCCGCCTTTCAACTTGAAGTCTCTTGAACGAAGTGGATACGTCTGTGCACCTAGCGTTCACGCTGGCCATGTGTGTAAAATATGCAACTTTACCTGCAAATCTTTGCTCCACTAGTTTGAGGCGATCCTGAAGGGCCTCGACACCCGCATTGTTGGATCCATGGGTGATCGCAGGCTCAGGCTTTACTTTGATGTCCTCCACTGTAGTAGGGTCTGCGTCTACCGTCAACACGTCAGTACATTGTTGTGTGTGAGGCTGGGGCTCTGCGTTCGTTGCCTGTGGCTCATCTTGCGCCAGTGTGACATCCCCACAGGGATCTGTAGTCAAATCTATGGGTATAGAGTCCACAGTCGAGGGAGGGGGATCCTGGACGTCGGTAGGTGGTGGAACATTCGGTGGTTGTACAGCATCGTTGGACTCTTGCAAAGGAGCCGGGCCATCACGTGTGTCTTTATGCTCCTCGGCCTGGATGGAACCGTCGGTGGGAACGTCAGGAGCAGAGTGAGTTGTGTCTGTAGCGGGGCTTGGGGAGTCTGGTAGAGGAGGGGGTATCAGTGAAAGTGGATGGTGGGCAACGGGGGCCGAATGAGGGGAGGGAGACGGGCTTGTCGACGGGTTGGGTGTGTTGCCTCCCGAAGATTCAGACACGACAAAGGATGCACGCAAACGTTCCTCGAGGGTTGTCTTGCGCAAACCAGAGTCAGATGTACCCTTTGGGGTTGACATGGGGCCTGGGCTGGCAGAACGAGGGCGGGAGTTTGAGGTATTCTGTGGAGCAGGACTTGCGGACCGTTGGGCGGCGATGGACTTGCGTAGGTTGGTGAGGGAATTTTCGGCCAACTGTGAAGAGGAGTAACGCAGAGGGTCTGGTGAGTGAGCGCGGACATCGACAGGCAAGGGACCGTCCTGGGAGGAGCGAGGAACGGGCTGGGCAAGACTCTCTACTGCCTGGCGGAACTGAGAGAACATTCGGTGTTGGAAAACGAGTGGTGGAATACGAGCCAAGTACTAAGTACATGACAAAGCAAGTACGACTACGATTGTTGGTCGGGAAACAACACTACTTCCTTGCCTTTGGGGGGACTCGCACTCGAGAAATCTGACGAGGACACTGCCGAGGTATTGGCGAGTTGCCATGACGGGATAGAGGGTCTACCCGCCAGAGTTGGTACTGGAGTTGAAGGAGAACTCGTCAGACCAGTTGGACCACGGCTGAGTAAAAGAGCCTTGAGCGACTTGAGCTCTTGTTGGAGTTCAGCAAGGGACTGTTTCTGCGATTCCTTGTTCTTCTCGACCATCTTGAACGCGACGCTGTTCAGTGTGCGGGAGGGAGAAAGGGAAGAGCACCACCTTTGGTAACATTTCGCGGATGTTCTCGACCTCGTCGCGAATTTCACGCATTTCATCCCTCGTTTTCGTCTCGCCCTGGCGCATTTCTTCGACGACGGCCTCGACGTCTCTGGATGCCTTGTCTATGCGTTCTTTCTGCTCGTCGACGGCTGTGCGTACGGAAATGGTCTCTGCCTGTATTTCCTTTAACAGCGCTTCTGCGGCATCGAACTGGGCGGTGAGCGCATCGCGGTCCTGTTCGTATGCGGTTGCGGATGGCGGTCTGAGGTGGGGGAGGAGGTACTTTCTGAAGAGAGACACGGTGCCGTATGCGATGGTACCTGATATGACGGCGGTGATCTGGGAGAGATGAGGGTGAGCGGAGGATGAGGGACGCAAGACGCACGAAATAGTCGCGCCAGTCCCACTGGGGTGGTCGCTGTGGCCGACTGGCGGCGAGTCTCATTGCATGGTCGATTTCCTGGGGCGAGAGACCCTTTGCTTCGAGAAACTGTAGACGCTGTGCGAGTGGTACATTCTGTGTCTGGTGTGTGTGTGAGGGGGGGTGTATGGTGGTGGAAGGGAAGACACTTGCGTTTGGGTCGGTGAGGAAAGTGACCGCTCTGTCCATGCCAATTCACACTCCGCTCGATATATGAACCGTTTCCGTCTGTCATTTTCTTTTGCTTCGCCATGTTTCGTTTGGCAGCGCAAAGAGCGGTCGCACACAGAATACCTCGTACGACTTTCGCTTTGTCTCGCTTGCCATCTCCGTCAGTACTTGGACGTCGCCGCTATGCTGACCTCGCCGCAAAATTCGCTCGCACAAAACCTCATATGAACGTTGGAACCATCGGTAACACTTCATCTTTCTCCCAGGCGTGTCTTATCCCTCTCCAGGCCATGTCGACCACGGAAAAACTACCCTCACCGCTGCTATCACCAAAGTGCTCGCGGACAAAGGCTCAGCCAAGTTCACAGACTATTCCCAGATCGACAAGGCTCCGGAAGAAAAGGCCCGTGGTATCACCATCAACTCTGCCCACGTAGAATACGAGTCCGATGCACGCCACTATGCCCACGTCGACTGTCCCGGTCACGCTGACTGTGAGTTTTACTCGTTCCTCGTTCACCCGCCGTTCATAAATCCCCTTAGACATCAAGAACATGATCACCGGTGCCGCACAAATGGACGGTGGTATCATCGTCGTCTCTGCAACCGACGGGCAGATGCCTCAAACACGAGAACACCTTCTCCTTGCTCGCCAAGTCGGCATCAAAAAACTTGTCGTCTTCATAAACAAGGTTGACATGGTGCCTGATGCCGAAATGCTCGAACTCGTCGACATGGAAATGCGCGACCTATTGTCAACATACAACTTTGATGGCGAAAACACCCCTATCATCATGGGCTCGGCCCTGGCAGCCCTCGAGGGTCGAGACGATGAGGTTGGCAAGAACAAGATCATCGAGCTCGTACAAGCGTGTGACAGCTGGCTCGATGTCCCCCCTCGTATGTATTTCCTCTCATATCTCGGTACAAACTTTACTATCCCGCAAAAGGTGACCTCGAAAAGCCTTTCCTTATGCCCGTCGAGGATGTCTTCTCCATCCCAGGTCGCGGCACCGTGGCTACCGGTCGTGTGAGCAGAGTTTACTCATATGTGGTTCGTTGACTCACTCCCCCCATTAGGCGGAGCGTGGGGTAATCACAAGGGGTGAAGATGTCGAAGTTCTTGGCCTTGGTTCACCGCTCAAAACTACTTTGACTGGCATTGGTGAGCATTCTCATATCTTCCCTTTCAGCACACTAAATACTACCCCAGAGATGTTCCACAAGGAACTGGAGAGGGTACGGATTCATTGTTCCCTGACAAGCTCGAGTGATCCAAGCTCACCGTTGACAGGGTGAAGCCGGAGACAACATGGGCGTTCTGCTTCGTGGTGTAAAGCGAGAGCAGCTCAAGCGCGGTCAGGTTGTTGCTGTCCCTGGTTCCATCAAAGCCGTCAAGCAGTTTCAAGCTCAACTTTACATTCTCACCAAGGACGAAGGTCTGTGTTCTTGGACGCATGTTTGCATTTTACCGACATGTTACAGGCGGACGCTATACGCCATTCGTGGCCAACTACCGTCCACAACTTTTCCTTCGGACTGCTGATATAACCGCCGCGCTGACCTTCCCACCTGACACTCCGGACGCAGAGGACAAAATGGTTTGTCAAATCACATGCACGGAAGTCGTGTTTTTAACTGGTATATCAGGTTATGCCCGGAGATAACGTAGAAATGGTCTGTTCGCTCCAGACGGGCGTTGCCGCAGAAGTCGGTTCTCGGTACGTCCTCGAATCTCGATGGCTCTCGTTGGGTCTAATTGCACCGCTTTCACAGATTCACTCTTCGTGAGGGTAACAAGACGAGTGAGTACTATGCGATTGTTACCGAGAGCGGGACTGATCCAGTAACTCAGTCGGCACTGGTATCATCACCAAGATCTTGGAATACGCTTAAGAGATAGATATACGAAGCTCATTTAATCATTTTACACACACGTACAACATCCCCTCATCACCGGCCACCCGCCAGCATTACCTATGTTGCCCCGTGCTTGCTATGGCATTACACCTCTCACTGAAATAAGTATCATGGCGGACGTTCGTCCGTCCATACCTACGAGGCATGATCGATCATTTGTGTAGTTCAAGGCAAATTTGATACCGTCGGCGCTCGAAGGTTTGCAACGATCAGGCATTTACGCAACGTGTCAATTCTGCTTCGTACAACTACCTCAACCCGCCCTGGTCTCAAGAAGGGGACAGGTTGTTGCACCGTTGGATTGTCCCGACCTCGCGAACTATGCCTCAGGCGAACCGTAGATGAGCACCCGAAAGACTTGCCCCAAAAGACAAGAAGACCACGTCGAAAGGGTAGCAGTTGACGCTATCTGTTTCTTATACGTATACAAAGGATAAGTTCTGTGTGGCTACCCTGTTCGTTGGATCTGGAAGTAAGTCTTTCCCTTTACAATTCCGGTTGCATGCAAAGTGGGTACTGAGAGCACGGGGTGTCTTGCAGTCTATGAAGGTGGTTCGTACTTGTACTTCTCCCCCCGAGCTTCCATCCTTTCCTTGGCCTCTTTCAACGCCCACGTTTGTATGCTACACAAGATTAGTAAGTTACATTGCCTTGCGCACGGGAGAATGGTGGTGCATACCTCGTGTCAGGCTTGTAGTACAGTAAAACCGCGGCCAAGGCCATCGACCCGAACATACCAATGTACCAGATATTTTCCCAGTCCTCCTTTACACGTTTCTGGCCTGGCGGTAGTGGCTAGAACGTGTCGCGAGTGTTGAGTTACCGCATTGGATCCGCATGCGAGCAGGAAGGGATTACCTTTTCGCCAAACAGCCAGCCGGTGGGTTCGTTGTAATGAGGTGCGTCGTGTGATGCACGACGGCGACCAAGCGCGCGTCGAGGTGCTAACGCGAGCGCCCGCAGAGATGGTGGCATGAACGGAAAGTGTGTGTATACGACTGATGCTTTGGTCGCGTTCGGTAAGGAGCAGTCAAGCAAACAAATGCAAATAGGATGTAAAGACTAAGTACGCTCGGGTAGACGTCTAGACCAGACAAAATAGTCACACTTGTCCTCTTCCCCGCCCTCGGCCTTGAAAAGGTTCAGCCATGACTCGTCTACGGTAAATCTACATCTCATGTCAGTCCAGACCGTCGCCAGTAAACATGATCAGCGTACCCCATCGACTTGTAGAACGATATTGCCGCATGGTTTGCTGCAACTGCGTGAGCGACACCATGGTTCAAACAAACTCTGGGACAACCTTTGAAAACAGTGAGCACGAGCTTCGTCATCTGCTGTTCCGCGCCGACGTCAGCGAGTGATTGGATCAACGACCTCCCAAGACCAAATCGTCTATAGTCCTTTGACACCTGGAGTTCATAGCTCGAGCCCAACGTCGGTTCGACCATTGTATGACAGCGAATCTGGAACATACCAAAAGACCACGTCTTGACGATATTCCCTCTCAAAACGGAACATGGAATAGGCAATCACGACCGAATTCACAACATCGCTTTCTGGGTTCGGGGTGTCACGGACAATGATGAATCGACTCAGTGCATGGAACATTTCTTTCCTTTTTTCCGGAGGGTTCCACCCAAAGGAAGAAGAACAGTATCTGGACAGGTTTGGAATGATGAACATTGCGAGCGGTGGCATTGTCGGGCAAGACCCACAGTTCATACATGTTCTCCTCGAACATTTGCCAGAGTTGGTCGCGTTCATCGTCACATAAATCGCATGTTGCCTTGACAGAGAACGAGAAGCTGAGGAGACCTTGCGCGCCATGACACAGAGCCAAAGAAGATGGCTTACTTTTTGTCACAAACGATACGCGTTGGGGAGACGGGGAGGGCGATATCACCTGCAGTAGCCTACGACTCAGACCGGTGGACGACAAAGGCAGAGTGAAACGGAAAAACCTTGTTGGCTCTGCGGACGACAGCGCTGGATCTCGGCATTGTGTTTCGACGACAGTCTACCACAATTACTAGACGGCCCACTTTGGTATTATACTTCCACGCATTTTGGCAGCAAACCATCACGATCTACTTGTGGAATGAAGCTTGACGCTACTGATCTGAGGTACATCACCGCGGACGAGTTCAGGATATTAACTGCGGTACGACACGTCCCCATTCGACCGTCCTATATCCGCTATATTACTCTCAAGGTCGAGGTCGGGTCCAAGAACCACGAAGTCGTGCCGACCCCCCTCATCGTCCAGATCTCCGGTCTGCGTAATGGGGGTATCAATAAAATCGTGGGCGCTCTCGCTAAACGTAACTTGGTCGCCCGAGTCCAGAGCTCGAAATGTGCGCGCACCCGTTCTTTATGGCTCCGAATGACCATATGCTGATTCAGTGCAGACGATGGATATAGGTTGACTTATGGGGGATACGACTACTTGGCGATGCGCGCGCTCTCAAAACGGGACTCGATGTATTCGGTTGGGAATCAGATCGGCGTTGGGAAGGAAGCTGGTAAGTGTGATAGCCGACCGCTTTGAGTCTTGTGCTTGGTCTGGTTCCATCCATTCATCCGTTTCGCATGCCACCCCACGGCTCACGTGTCTTTCGCAGACGTGTACATCGTGGCCGATGGCGAAGGCAATGAGATGGTGTTGAAGATCCATCGGTAGGTGCTCACTTGGGGTGTGGAACGTGCACGGCCAGACAGCACGCGATCAGTCTAGGTCGCATATCGTTTCGTGCCATCAAGGAAAAACGAGACTACCTGGGCAAGCGCAAATCTGCATCGTGGATGTACATGTCCCGCCTTGCTGCACAAAAAGAATGGGCCTTCATGAAGGTTTGTCTAGCGTCCGCATAGGCCAATGTGCCCGACACCGCCTCGCGAGTTGGCCAACGAACATCATAATATTATTAGATTCTCTACGAACACCAATTTCCCGTTCCACGCCCCATCGATCAGGCGCGACACTGCATCCTCATGGAGGCTATTGACGCATATCCACTGTGAGTCGAGCACACGCTGACCCTGTCATTCGGTACGATGCATGTTCCTAGCCGGCAGGTTTCCGACATCCCGTCCCCTGGGAAATTATATTCAGCGTTGATGGACATTATTGTGCGTTTTGCACGGGCCGGGCTCATCCACGGCGATTACAACGAGTTCAATATCCTCATTCGTCGGGAAAGTGGGGAACCAGTGGTTATTGATTTTCCGCAGATGGTGAGCACGTCGCATGAAAACGCGGAATGGTAAGCACACATGTCTTGGCGATCGTCGGCAGTATGATCTATGGCGGTATAAACTAGGTATTTCAACCGAGACGTGGAGTGCATCCGGAGGTTTTTCAAGCGACGGTTCAGATATGAGAGTGCCTTGTATCCCCGTTTCAATACGATCAAACCTAGTGACGATAAAGAAGGTGGGGGCTTCCGATTGGATGTCGTGGTTGCTGCCAGCGGGTTTACGAAAAAGGATCAGAGAGTTCTGGAGGAGGTAAACTTCTGGCTATTTATCCGCTTCGTTCTGCAATGTTGATTACGTTTGTAGTACACGGAAACTGTCACGGCCGAAGAATACAGAGAAAATGATGAAGATATAGATAGCGGAGAAGAAGATGCTGATACGGGGGAGGTGGAAGGTGAAGTAATGGTGAGTGAGGAAGAGGACGGAGATGAGGACGAGGCGGAAGGCGAACCAGGAGAACGGGGGGAGGACGGTGAGGACAACGAGGTCCACGCACGGCATCCCAAAAGCGACCATGGTGACGCCTGTCCAAGTGTGCAATTTGAAAACGGGCGAGCGATAGCGGATGCCGAATGTGTTCCACAGTCAGCAAGCGCAGTTGTTTTCCAAAGAGAAAGTGCCCCACCGTCGCGACCATCTACGCCGCTTTCTCAGCTGTCCCGTTCTCCGCCGCGCTCACGTTCCCCTTCCCCTGATACACTCGCGAAAATGACGGCGGCACTCAAATTGCGAGATGAGGACGTTCGAGAAAGAGTTTCCACAGATCTCGTGAAACGCCAACGACAACAAAAGAAATATCACACAAAGCGTGGAGCACAGCGGGTGGGTCGGCCGCAGGGCAGCAAGGCGAAGCAGGACCAACGAGTAAAGCTGGATAGGGGTGGGATATGGGATTGAGAATCGTTACGACAAGGGATTCATTTATTAGAGGGCAGTGCTTCGGAATCCTGGACGTGGCGGAGAAACAAGTCAGGACCGCGATGACTGGCACCTTTTCGGAGGGGACGACGTTATGTACTAAATGCGACGTTACGATTGAATATTCTAGCAACCATTGGGAATATACTATTATCGTACAATTACTATAAGAATCCTGAGGATCCAGGGAGGGTGACCGTGACGAGATAAAATGGTCAGCCAGCAATCACGAACGGTGAAGATGATTAGTAGAATTGTGACCGGCGTGGACACCCATGCCCATGCCGGAAACGTCGACAGAGTGCCTCCGTACGTCTGCCTCGAGAGCCATCGCAGAGGGTGCGGACGGGTGGGAGAGAGATGATTTGGACGGATTGTGGGTGCCAAGAAGCTTTCGGAGATTGGTATTCTATCGGCCGGTCAGGTGGATAATTATGGATGAGACGGGGATACGAACCGAACGTTCGAGTTCCAAGAGCTTCAGCTTGAGATGGGTCGCGTCATGTTGGAGACCGGCAACCATGCTCTAGGATGCAGATCGGCGACGGGGAGAATGGAAGTTGAGAAGAAGTACCTTTGCTGTCTTTGAGTTGAGGCCACGGTAAGGCTCAAGACGCTCAAAGGGGATCGGATAGAGGCCGATGCCAAGTAATTGATTGTGGAGACGATCGATGTGGGCCTCGAGGGAGGCGATATAAATTGTGCGCCTGTGGGGCGCACCCATTGTCGATCTGTAAACGGAGGGGTTAGCGGCGACGGGGGAAGGGTGGGATACGAACAATTCCTGGGGCGAGAAGAGCTGTTTCTCGAGGACGTGATTCCAGATTTTCCTACGCTTTGATCCGTCTTTCTTGGCGTAGAGACGGGCATAAGGGTGTGCGATGGTGATCCTGGTTGCGGAGCGGGTGGTGTCCCGTGCGGGGTGGTGGAGGGAGGAGGGAGGGAGGGGAGCGGGTGCAAAGGATATGCCGTCGTCGGGGAAGGAGGCGACGGAGTCCTTGTGGTCGCGGGGAGTACAGTGGAGTTGTGCGGAGTAGGAGGGGGGAGGGGGTGGATTGTAGTAAGAGGGGGGAGGATCGGGGTGGTAAGCGGGAAGGTCGATGGAGGGGTAATGCTGCATCGCTGTCGTGGATCGGAGGAGCGAAACGCGCGTGGGTTAAATACGAGAGGGGGAGGTGATAACCGAAAAAGGACATGGATGGATGCCGTCGGGATGAGAGAATAGGAATTCGCGGATCGGCATGGAATAACGACACATACTTGCAAGAGAAAAAGGAGATCGTGCAAGCCATCGCGATGTATAACCTGAATAAACGGCATAAAATGGATGCGAGGACATGGCGAGGATGGTGTGTTAACGAGTGCGATCATGGTTTGGTTGGCATCGTCGTGTTGCAGGGTTGAATCCCGATGCGGAAGTTGATCGCGGTCGGATCGGACTCAAATTAAACTCCGCGAAATATGCTTGACACAGCCCCATCTTATCCCGATCTGGTCATACAACTTTCCAACAAGATCACTTTTAAAAGAAAAAGAAAAAGAAAAAGAAAAAGAAAACTCGCATTCCAATCCCCGTCCCCACCCAAATGTTACCCTCCTTCGTCGACCCGTATCCGCTCGACGACCCAACGCTCTATCCTTACATCGCAGTACAACAACACGTACACTCTCCCATACCCGTACACCTCTCCCGACCCCACTCACCCCCCACCCCCGTTCAGGATCCAAACCTCGCCTTTACGCCCATCTCACACCAGCTCGTCTACCCGTCCGCTCGATGCGTAGATCAGACCACAGACGGCACCCCTCCGGTCATGCTCGACTACTACCCCGCAACATCCCAGTCCCTCTTCCCTACCCCATCCGAGTTGCTCTCCAACATTAGCCATCGACAGCAGTCCAGTCCACGCGACGTGCCCGAATCCCGTCCATATATCCTGCCTTCCCCTCCCAGGCATCCATCTCCGGACGACTCCGCCACAACCCCCATCAACAGC
Source organism: Sutorius aff. eximius (assembly GCA_038088915.1). NCBI lineage: Eukaryota > Fungi > Basidiomycota > Agaricomycetes > Boletales > Boletaceae > Sutorius > Sutorius aff. eximius. Next base: position 19,238 of record JBBPJV010000556.1, read on the forward strand.
GCTGTCAATAAAACGGAAAGCCAGCGCAAGGCGAGACAGCGCGCCATAGCAGAAGAAATAGGCTTCACGCCTACAGACCCGTACGTACACCGTCCACTTCTGCGTTCTCGAATCACAGCGCTCGCAACCAGGGATACCATCTCCTCACACGAGAAGAAGCGTCACTATCTCGAGTGCCTCGAGCAATACGTCCTCTACCTTCACGAGCAGCTCCGGCTCGTGCAGGCCACACCTTTGGCCCTCGAACGGGTCTCGACATACCGCGGCCTCTCTTCTCGCAGTATTCGCACCCTCCTCGTGCACATGCAAAACACAAACAAGACTCTGCACGAGGGTACCCTTGTCGAG
>JBBPJV010000557.1:0-19492 GCA_038088915.1 Sutorius aff. eximius
CCGCTCTGCTCGGCGACTGGGCCCCAAACCTGTCCTCTGGGACACCTGGATACACCCTGCGAACGGGGATGACGCCTGGCCATCCATTACGGTAAGTCGCTCCTTTTCGCCACGATAACGCAATGATGGGTTCATTCACCATTACCGCACAGCCCATTGCTGTGCACTGCACGCCCTCACTATCGCCATCGATGGTGATATCGTCGCCCTCGTCGTCGACACCCCCCGGTTCGCCGTCACCGCCCCACGCCCAACCCCGTCCCTCCTTCCTCTCTCAGCTCCGCATTCCGAGTCCCTTTTCTCTCTCCCCTCCCTCCTCCCCGCCGCTTAGACAACCACCCACATCTATCGGATCTGCTGCTGCCGCCAGCTCCCGATCGTCTCCAGCAACATTGGCATCGCCAGGTTTAAGCACTTGTGTCAAAAAAGATGCTGCTACACTGGCTGTCTGTGTTCTTGTCGCCATGCCAGGCGTGACTGCGCCAACGCATCGTCCTGTATCTGATGTCAAGGGTAAGGGCGTCGACCCACTCGAGTCTCAGGCACGCCAGCAGGGTGGCGATGCGGATCCACTCTTGTCTTCATCCCCTTGCGGATCAGGTCCACGCATACCCCAATTCGTAGAGGAAGTGGGACTGCCGTTGCTCGAATTTGGCGTCGTCGAAATGAGGACAGGGGACTGGGTATGGACAACATGACTCGCACGACGAAACGTCATGAAAAACATACAAGACTCTTTGACGCTGACTTACATATCTTTTCATTTATTCGCGCTTACCCTAGAGCCATCGCTTTCAATGTGTACCTCTAGCATCGGACCACTCTTGTTTTACATAGCGTACCGTTAACAAACCTGCGGGCACCTGGTCCCTCCACTGTGTAACTGTTGCGACCCCATCTCACTATCATATGCAACAATCCATATCGGGAATCGACCCAATCATGCATCATGCGTTCAGGCACATCTCCACCCGTCCGTCCCACACACGCGGATGACATTGATTACTTTGTGACGATTTTCGCAGATACAGTTTGGTCCCACACATTCTGTACAACGGACGCCGAATCCAACGGCCCGGAGAACATCCTCCAGCTTTCCATTCCCCCCCATCTGCGAAACTCTGCGACGGGACACTCCTAGATGAATACCCGCAAACATGTGCATCGTTGGGCTCTACCGCACAATCCCCACCAAGTTGCGGCACGAGCGCCCACGGTGACCGTGAATACCGACGTGTTTGAGGAATCGCTGTGACGGACCTGGATTCCGATCGGGCAGCATCTGTTTTCCCCTGGTCTGTCAGCGGTCAGGTACCTGAGGGCCCAAGGGGGTCTCACTCAGCCGAATGCCCAGGTCATTGAACCATTCTGCCGAATCTCGGACTGCAAACCGCGCGAAGCCGATCAACGCACGACTGTGCACTTTTTGCATATACATTAGCGTCTTGGTCCGTACGGGGAGGAGTGCAGAACGTACCGTTTGAGCATCTTCAATGGGAGCACGATTAGCGAATGCATAATGGTTTGGGCTTGGGATCCGCCAGCGGTTGTCTGCCGGTGGGTCAGTCATTCGGCTGGATTGGCGGACTGATCATTGTTCCATGAATCGGGTGTAGCGTCATATCGATTCGAATCTCTGGCTCCTGTAGTGTTCAGAGCAGACGAATAAGTAGGATCGACAGCCCGGTCGAGACGATGGTCAGATACGTTATTGCATCCAAACAGCGTCCTACACTTGCAATGATGCGGGACAGACGTTTCATGGTGATTCCCCCCTCTTTTCCACCGACCGTCACGTGTCGGTCTTGGAAGTGAATGTGATCAAGCATACATCTTTTGTATGCTGGAGGCAAGGCCGAACTGGGTGTGTGCCGACGTGTGTCAAAGGGACGGTACGGTCGAGCGTGGCGCATGCGAGGAATGCCCCACATTTTGTTGGGGCAACGCAATCGCAGCAAGCGCGCCATTCTGTGGCCATCACACCAGTGGAGGAGTCGACCCGCCCTATTTTGTCTTTCGATGTGATACAGAATTGATCGTTTGACCAACGAGTCCATTGTTCCATCGCGGAAACACTCCAACTCTCACGTCCAAAAGCAAGCAAGCAATGTTGTTGTCGTAGACTCGAACAATGTCCATAGTGCCCGTCGCGATTCGATCACCGTTCAGGGGGTATTTCGCTGCTATCACCACATCCTTGTGGTGGAGGGAACGGAGCAGACGATCACGTCCGTGCTACCCGTCCCCACTGCGATCCACCGGCTGTCCTTTGATACGACGAGACAAAGAACTCTTGCTGTTCCCATCGTTGTAACTCGTTTGCCGTCCGCCACGCGCCAAACTCGAACCATATCGTCGCCGCTCACGAGATGCTTGCCATTCGCTGAGAACAAAGATGTGAATGTCCAACTGCCGACGTTGATGCCAGTCAGTGTGGAATCCTCTTGAAGGTTGTTCGAGGGACAACACCGTCGACTCAATCTGGTCAGGACGCACTGTTCTTCGCGGACGTCATCTACCAACACGACGCAGGAGGGTGATAGAGAGCCAACGGATCAGTTGTGATGCGGATGCTCCACCTTCCTTCTTGATATAGACCCCCACAGTCACGATCTATCGCCCCGTGTTCTCGGCGCTTGGACGTTGGCCCGCGCAATCAGCGAAGCCGACAGAAAACTCCCGTCTATTTGGCAACGATAGGATCACATGGCACATCCGCCAGCAGTACGGTCGCTTCTTGAATGCCAGCACATTCGATGGATTTTTGTGGTAGGTCTGGTCCGAGGGCGGCGATATCTGCTCTCCTCTGACCTGCCAGCGATCAAGTGCCTGATAACATGGCTCGCCCGAGGGTCTGGTATACCGATCCGGGCGGCAGCCTCAGATACTGGGTGATCTGGATGTCGATCACTACGACGATGCCAGGAACCTGGATGACAGCGGTTCCGCTAGACATGTAAGAACCCGTAGACAAGCAAGCACGGAGTCTGGACCAATCGGGCTGATTCAAACCCTAACCCCAGGTTGCCGGTCCAGGCTATGATCCTCGGCCCCTCGTTCACCCAGGTAGAGACATTGCTTGAACTTTCACCAAACAAGCGTCAGCGCTCTTTTTGCACATATTTACATCAACCTCACCTCTGCGCCGAGTATGCTGCTACAACCGTGGGTTTGCTACCAGATTCGCGTCCTCCAGCCTTGTCTACCGTCCGACCGCGAGCATATCCATTACGTTTATTTCCGTCAGGCGAATAGCGTTTGCGCGAACTTGATTGGTGCGTTCTCGTATCCCGAGGAACCCCAAGGAGCTGGCAGGGAGAGTCGTTCATGTTCGTTCGTGCGATTTCGGATAGCCAACTTGACGATCAAGGGAGTGCTGACGCGGATGTGGTTTGGATGTCATCCGATCACCATGTACACGCGGACCGGAAGTGCTGCTGTCCTTTGACACAATGCGCGTTGCGAAACCGTTTCGGCCACTCGAGACCACCTTGAAGAAGCGTCCTCCACGACCATCCGTCGGCCCGTGCATTCCCGTGATCGTCCTGCTGGAGGAAGGCGTGATTAGGGTGGAAGGTCGGTGCCGCCCATCGGGTGCATTGCTATACTGCTACGAACCATCCGACTTGGCGCAATGTCCCCGTTCAGGACGTCGCGAAGGACTTGTTGATGCTACCTTGACGTTGGTTTACTTGTTTTACACACAAACATAATAATCTAATACTCGAATGAATGTGCCGTGACTGGGCCATCCATTTGTAGTCTCGATCCATTGATACCTGAAACCATGAGATCATATATAATACTCGTTTTAAGAACACAACTAACGTTTATTTCATATCGGATTGGTTCTGGGGCGAGAAGACACAAGAATTGCAATTTCAAATCCCACGAAGATAAGGACCCCCAGGGAGTCGATCACTCGTTGCATTGGGCTGTCCAGCCAGGTCTCTCGTTCACCAGACCTTCCCGGGCTTGCATACGCCCGGTGCCCACTCCCGATGGAATCGTACGGCGGCAAGAGCAGATTTGAAGAAGGGAGCGAAGGTCGGAAAATGAGGAATCAAAGAAGCGTGTCTGTAAGTTCGAGCAAAACGTGCTGCAGAGGGGGGGTGATGAGCAACTGAACGCAAACGAGTTCGAAGCTTTTCTGGGTGACCTCGGCCTCAGGAGAAACGCGTTGAAGATTATCAAGGTGATGTTGGTAGCCAAATCTGCGACTTGGTCGGATTGTTGGGCAAGCCAGTGGACGACTACCAGCGATTGCGCCAATAGCTCGGGAGGACCAGCACGGGATAAAATATCTGTTATCTGAGCGACGAGGTAGCTGGGAGTGGCATGAACAGGAATTCTGGAGCAAGCGCGGGTCCGGTTCGCTCGCTGCACCATCCCCTTGACAAGGCGTTCTCACACGACTGATTGCGCGCGCACCCGATGCGGACGATGGCTGCCAAGCTGGCGGCAAGAATATCCTTTCAGGATTCATCCTTTCTACGCGAGCGTGACGATCTTTCCCGGAGTATCGGTGTCCAGTGCGTGCCGACTCTAGACGATGGCCAGTATTCCTGGGATACCAAGCATGGAAACCTTTGGGGATAAGGTCAATCGGAAGAGGAGAAAACCCTCGCAGATGGTATGTCCGGCATGACTACCCTTGCCTGTGGGTGTGAAGACATTGGATGGTAGCGGGCAGAAAGGGATGTCGGTATTAACGCGCCAGGGGTCGATGGGGTCGGATGGGCGTGTTGGTTCTGAGGAATCCTCCACCCGTGTGATACTTGGATCGTCGGCAGGGCTTGAAAAATATCGAGGGTCTCTCTTTTGGCACCCGTGTGGATTGGATTTTGGTAAGATGGTCGGTCAGGAGAGGTCGTCTGTATAGAACAACCTCCCCACGGAACGTGACCCGAGACGGGGTCGCATCATCCCTTATGTCGGGTAGGGTGGGAGGGCGACGACAGTTCATCCCGACGATACCGGGGCTGGTTGGTACACGTGCACGTCATCTTGAGTGACACGCGCAACTTGCGATCTGGGTGGCTGGGGGGATGGATGCCGATGGTGGTGAGCAATGGCTGGACATTTGAATTGTGGGTGGGAGAGCAAAGTCGTCGCGTACAAAGCAAATCCCACTTGGTTCTCTAGACTGAGGACTCGTAGAATGCGTGCTTGGATGGCGATCCGTGAGATGGCGGGCCAGGGAAGCGACACGGTCCAGTCCTGCGGTATGACGAGCATCCCCTTGGTTAATCGTGAATTGTACCAAGAAGATGATAGTGAAAGCATATCGACACAAATGGCCGTCACCGGGCGCTGTTCTGAATGAGACGTGCGTTGATGAAAAATAGCATGTCATTTCTGTGTGTCGTGTGGGCAGACCGTGACCTGAAGATCCAATCCTTGTCGGAAACGCCGCGCGAGCAAGCGCCACGTACACGAGGCGACAGAGCGTGACTGTGTAGGTCTATATGAAGGGCCAACAGCGTGTATACAATGTGACAAGGCGTACGCGCCACAGCTTGTTCGTCAACTTTCATCGTTCCACTACGTTGCGTTGATGGCAATGACATCCACGATAATTGGTGCGTCCTTGCAATATGCAGTCGACTGTTGATCCCGAACGACGGTCAAGAGCGGCCCACATCAATCGAAATCGACGCCCGCGGTGGGACATATACCGTGGTTTTCTCAGCGAACAGCGAGTACATTGTGAGTGGTGGTGAGAATGGGGTTCGAGTTTGGCGAGTGCAAGACGGGAAACAAATTGCATCGATGTCGACAGGGGGGCTTGCCATTTGTCTCGCGGTGTCAAAGGACGGTAGATGGATTGCAGCAGGAACACTCCGGGGCGAGGTGATCGTCTGGGACGCGAACACATTCGCACAACACTTTTCGCACGAGGATGGGAGGGAGGTCTACACGCTCGATTTCTCGCCCGACTCGGCTCGACTCGTCGTTGGATCGGATAACAGCACAACCACTGTCTGGGATGTCGCAACTCACAAAAAAGTCTTTCAACTCGACCACGTGTATGCGGTGATAGCAGCGAAATACTCGCCACAAGGTGATCGAATCGCGACGGGCACTGAAAATTATGTTCAAGTTTACGACAGCAATAATGGTCACTTGCTCGTCGACGTCCAAGTGGGAGTGTCCCCGTGGTGTAACAGAGGACTCTGCTGGTCAAACGATCAACTCTTTATCGCATCCACAGATAACATAAAACAGGTCGACCCTTCTACTGGGTCAGTGGTCGCAGAATGGCAAGCCGACTGCAATTGCCTTGTCCTAATGAACCACGAGAAATTCCTCGCATACGCTCTCGGCCAGACTGTCACCATCTGGGACACGTTGACACGCACCCAACTCAGCCTTATCCAGCACGCCGAAGACATATACTCTATTGCGTTCTCCCCAGATGATGGATATTTTGCGATTTGTGGAAAAGATGGAAAATTCTCTGTAAAACGTCTGTCCCACGTCGCCGTAAGTATTGGGGATTGTTTGAATAGAAATGTATCTGATCTATCTCGACCGGGTTGTCGATCCTCTCACTCGGCCGCATTGAACACTACAGGAGCCAGGGACTCAGATCGATGACGCTACTCTCGATTCCTGTCGCAACGATCGGCTCGCCACTGCCGATGCCACGTTAACCCAGGCGATCACTCGCTCTCAAAATACAAATCATCATGCATTCGCTCATCGCGCTCTTGTTCGGGCTCGCTTGAAAAATCACGACAGAGCCTTGGAGGATGCCCGAAAGGTACTTTTCCTCTCCTGGGCACTCACCCGGCGCTAGCTCACACCAAGTCCATCGAAATCATGCCCTCCATGATCGGTTATATTGCAAGAAGCGTCGCACTTGTCGGCATGGGGAAAAAGCATGCAGCGTATCGGGCATGCGACATCGCTCACCATCACTTTCCGACACATGCCTCCTTTCTCCTCCTGGTCAAGGTGTGTATCCCTTTCACTCGGGCTTATTTGTCCCCCATCTGCCCATGCACCTCAGGCCATCATCGTCTTCATGGCCGGCGAACACGACGATGCCACATCCCGCCTTGACGACCTCATCGAAACGCTTCCGTTCGACTCAGTTTGCTATGTCATCCAAGTGCGTGCACAGCATTTCGGGGCATTGTAACATCACCATTGATATATCTAATAGGCATACATGGACTTTCTCGTTGGAAAATCATACATGGAGGACAAAAACTACGCAGGTGCAATACAATCATTCGGGCGTGCACGCACCCAATTGCGGCACGACACAAGCCGGTCACTTTTGTTAATCTCACTGGTAAGCTTTGACCAGAATCTTTCACGACGTATAAAGAACTGTCTTGTTTTTTTTTTAGATATCCGGTTGGAAGTTTGATGATCTTCATATTATCGTTCGACAGGGTTTGTGCGAAGCCCTATTTGCCGCTGGTCGCATCAAGGAAGGGGGTGATTCCCTTCTCGAAATGGTGGGTACCTTTCGTGAAGGGGTCTATAAAGGCAATCCCCTAATCGAATGGGTTTCTGGTGAGTCTGCCATATCCCTGGTTCGGTTATTGTGGACTCGATCATTCTCCATAGATTTTACCCACCGGCGCCTTTCCAGCAACATAGTCTCGGATGCGGGGAGACTGGATGAAGCGACAGTGCACGATACGACACACCAACCGTTGTTGAGGGAGTGGATAAAATCAACGCTGGCGAGTGGCGACTGGAAGAGTGCCTTGGTCACCACAACCAAGGTAGGCGGTTCGTTTTCTTCTGTATCCCTCGTGCGCCTAACACCTCTCGTCTGGAGTTTGTGGTTCCGAGGTTTACGATCTATCAGGTTATGTGCGAACATCTCGAGGCGATCGACCACATCATGGAAGCTAGCGAGTGTTTCTGTCAAATGGTTGAATCTGGGATACAAACAAGCGCAGATGATGAGCAGGTGGAATGGGTCCATAGTGAGTAGCCCTTTAAACCATGTTCATAGCATCGCTTGTGACACTCGTGTTAGACTTCAGAAGCCGTTGCTCGGAGACACTCGAACGCCTCGGGGATGCTGCGATGGTCGATGGACGTCATGATGATGCCATCTCCCACTATACAGCCGTGTTGTTACTTGACCCTGCCAAACCGCAAGTGCTGCTGGTCAAGCAAAGCGAGGCTTACTTAGCCAAACATCTGTTGGAGGATGCATTAAAGGATGCAAACGAGGTATGTCCCACTGCGTCATGTGAACTAATATTTCATTCACAGCATCACCACTAGGCTATTCGTGTCGATCCATCATCGCCTTGGAGCTACGAACGGAAGCATGCGGCCCTACACTGCGCCGGGAAGTATGAGGACGCAATAGCAGCGTTCCGGATGATGCTCTTGAAAATATCAGATTCACCTGATCCAGACATTCGTGGTAGGGATGACAACGTAGCTCTAACTTTTATTCACTAATCGAATGTCGTAGTGCGCCACTGCCTGTATGTCGATCCGGAACAGACAAAAGCCACGATCCAGAGTGCTGTACAGGATGCCATTCGGGATTCACCGCGCGTTCTCATCAACACTGTCTCTGGCCGGCTTCTAAGCAAGTCGGAACAAGCTGCTGCGTACGAATCACTTCCCGTCTTCGAACAGTTGATCTCTTCAACGACGACTCAAATTGATTGTGCTCGCATCACGCGTGACGTCACGGAATACTATCGTTACGCCATGTTTTCGCACAAATGGGAGGATAATGAACCCCTTTTTGAACAAGTCATACGCACTGCGGTCTACGATCTTGTACAATCTCCCACGAACGACAAGCTACGGACGTTCTGCAAGATCGTGCGGGACGCTGGGATTCATTGGGCATGGAGTGATACCTGCTGTATTAACAAAGTCGACCACTTTGTGCTCCAAGAGGCATTGGTCTCTATGTTCAAGTGGTATCGGGGATCTGCTGTGACAATCATCCACCTTCTTGGCGTTCGTTCTCCGTCGCGGCAGGGCGCTCTTGTCAACAGTATCTGGAACAGTCGTGCGTGGACATACCAGGAGTATCATGCATCCAAGGTTGTCCTATTCTATACAGAAGACTGGAGGCTCTACTTGGACCTCGACATCCCAAACCACAAGGAGTCGCCCGAGATCATCTTGGAGATGGAGGAAGCGACAGGTGTCTCGGCACAGGCCTTGACGGCACTCCAACCTGGCTTATATGACATTCGAGAAAAGCTATGTCTAGCTTCACGACGACAGACGACACTCGTTGAGGACGCGGCGTACTCGTTACTTGGGATCTTCTCCGTCTCCCTGCCGATTGTGTATGGTGAAGGGGACCAAGCACTCGGGCGGCTCCTGTCACTGCTGGTGACGAGCTCGGGAGATACAAACATCCTTGCGTGGACAGGAAAATCCGGCAGCTTCAACAGCTGCCTCCCTACCAGCATTGCTGTTTTCAGCTGGCCACCAACGACACACATTCCATCAATAATCAATGCTGCTGAGATGGATGTACTCACTGCTGGACTACATCCTTCACTCAATGTCGCTTTGGCCACAAGACTGTACAACCGCCTCAATGAGCTCTCTGTCCCGTCATTTGCAGGTCGACGCATGAAACTTCCATGCATTATTTTCAAGCTAGGGACTCTGTCTGCATCCTGGAGCGGCTCGGAATTTGTTTTCCATGCACGGACAGCAGCACTTGGGACCGTGGATATTACGACCAAGAAAAATCTCTCTCAATTGGATTCTCTTTATCTTGTTCACCCTTGGATCGACTTTCTCCTTGACCGACAACCCATTGGGAATGTAATGGAGGTGATCCCTGAGGAGAATGCAAACTACTCATCTTCTTTGGTTGGTGGGTTGCCTGCGCTCCTTGGCTCGTAATACCCAATTGACAACTTCACAAACGCAACAGCATTTCCTGCCATTTCTCACCCTGAGATGGTATTTGGTGGGCAACACTCCATCACCCCTTCCTACCCAAGATCCCTGCGACCGCCTTCATTTGTTTCCCAGACGGACAAGGAGACGCAAGCACTTCAACTTGTGGTTCGATTACGACAACCATTCGGTGCCCTTTTGTTCACGCCGACACGCCGAAATGCGGCAGAGTACAGACGAGTGGCTGCGGACAGTTTGATCACCGTGCAAGTGCAGGAGGATGCATCGTTGGAAGAGTTGATATCCAATGTGCGGACGCTGGACGTGCTTTAATGGTTTCCGTCCTTCAACGTGACACAACCGGACTGCAGTTCTTCATTGGTATTGCTTTCGAACTTTGTAGTCATTGCCCTGCCGTGTCTGTCAGTATGACTGTAGTATTTGTGTCGGCACACGAATTCGTGATATTATAGTCTTTGGGAACCATGTGTGGCCGCTTCCATATCCTAGATTGTCCCGCATCGCTTCTACAAACTCACTGTTGTCGACTCCGCCCGGGCCGCCCATTATAGGCTCGAAACCCGTCCGAAACACAAGTTAGACTCGCCCTTGTTGATGAGACGTCGACAAGCCGCCGTTGATACCGTACCAAACCTACCGCGGGAGATAGGACTGACCGAACCCTCTCGACTCCGACTCGATGTTGAGCCTAGTACCAACTCGGCATCCGACGCCGTGCTCAACACGACGACCGTAACCACGGGACATCTTGTTGGAACATATGTCTCCTTCCCGTCCTACCCACTCAAGAATTACACCCGACCGGCCCGCGACGGTGCAGAGCTGTTCGTGGAAGACGGCGCAAGCATGGTTAGCGTGTCGTGGCGTTCCGGAAAACCCCTGAACCGAAGGAAAGATGAGAAATGTATGTATTTTATTTCAATTCTCAGTACCTTCTGATTTTCACGGCCAACGGAGCGGTCTCGAGAGTATGTACTAACGATTCAAACTGCCGTGTCGTCGCTGCGTACGTCCATTCCTAGCCGGTGCGTTCGGTCCGGTTATTGACATTTGTTGATTATACTCATGAATTGTAGGTTATGGAGGCTACAAGCGTGGGAATATAGATGACAGGCTGAACTCGAATGTGAAGAATATGGGGGATTAATCACACTTCAATTAATTTTCTTGGAGTACCTATTCACTATATACTGTAGTTGTATTTCATTTATTGGAGCTTGCTTACTGAGCTTATGTCTCAGAGCGATCGTGTATTGTACTTGGATGATATCTCGATTGATTACTGTATTTGGCTTGTCTATGCCAGCATAGGTTATAAAGTCCAGGTCATATATCAAGACGGCAGACCCTAGCCCCTGCAAGGACGCTAATGGACTGGACCCCTCTGGGAGAATTCTATGGCTAGTCCCTTCACAAGGGGGCAATACACGAGTGATCAATGCCATTGGTCTTGTCATCTAGGACAGGTGGGACAGAGAGCGACCTAGGGATGAATATTGGCGAAGTCGTCGCCAGCATGAGAGACTTGGAGTCATCACGTTCCTTGCCTAATTCCAAACTCATCGGCAAGAAGGAAAAGCAAGGAAGCGGCGACATTCCAAACCTATTACAACGTCTGAAGCATCTCTTTCCCATCTCATTATCATATGTAACAATCTATACGGGTAATCGACTTCTTCACGCTCGTGTCCAGGCACGCCTTCTCTTCCCGTCAATCCCACACACGCGGGAGACATCGACCACTTTGTAACGTTTTCGCAGATACAGTCATATTCTGTACAACGAACGCCAAATCCAGGGGCCCGGGCCCCAAGGGATATCCCCAACTTCACATCTCCTTCCTTTTGAAACTGTAGTTTGAACGATGATACACCCCTAGATGGGTACCCGCGAATTTGTGCTCGCCTCAGAATTGTAAGGTTTTTCCGCACAAACCCCGCCGGTGGCCGTGATGCAGAGCGCCTACCGTGACCTTGAAGACACGTTTGGGAATCGCTGTTGTGGTTTCCGTGGTCCCCCTGTGGGAACATTTCCTCCGGGTGAGCGTGGCATGGGCGGGCACCAGTAACGGAAGGCGATAATAGATGATGGGTGTGCAGGCTTATATCAAGGAGGAACGACGTGCATGTTTGCAACAAGGCACACCCACCACAGCTTGTTCGTCGACTCTTTCCATTTGCTTGGGTTGGTGACCATGACGACCGTGATGGCTGGTGCGTCCTGACGATGAGAAATTGACTCCGTTGATCCCGAATGATGAACAGGAGGATCCCACGTTTACCGAAATCAATGTCGGTAGACGGACAAACGCAGTGGTGTTCTCAACGAACGGCGAGTACATCGTCACTAGTGCCAGTCTGGACGGGGTGCGAGTCTGGCGAGCGGAGGATGGCGAACAGGTCGCAACGATGACGCTAACGGAAAGCGCCGTGTGTCTTGCCATGTCAAGAAACAACAGATGGATAGCAGCAGGTACATGGATGCTGGGTGAGGTGCTCGTCTGGGACACAAAGACATATGAACAGCACTTTCCACACAGGACCGAGGGCCGTGACGGAGTCAGCGCACTCGATTTCTCACCCGACTCAACTCGACTTGTCGTTGGATCGGAGTATGGCACAGTCAGTGTCTGGGATGTCGCAACCCGCAAACGAGTACTTGGTCCACTCCCCAACGATGGCTGGGTGAGAGCCGCAAAATAATCGCTGCAAGGTGATCGAATCGCGACGGGCACTTGGAAGTCCGTTCGAGTCTATGACAGCAACGATGGGGATTTACTCGTGGACGTCAAAGTGGAAGTTACTCCGTGGATGAACAACGGACTCTGCTGGTCGAATGATCAACTCTTTATCATATCCAACGGTAAAATAAAACAGGTCGAATTGGCACCCACTGGTTCGGTAGTGGCGAAATGGCCAGCCCGCTGCTGCTATTGCCTTGCCTCAACAAAGTGCGGGAAATACCTCGCATGTGCATTTGATCATACCGTCACCTTTTGGGACATGTCGACACAAACCCCGCTTGGTTTTACTATCCAACACACCCAATGCATATCCTCGATTGCGTTCTCTCAAGACGGTAGATATATCGAAATTGGTGGAGAAGAGGGAAAAATCACTACCAGACTTCTATTCCGCATCATTGTGCGTAACGGTGATTGGTCTGAACATCACCTCGACCAGACTGATGGTCCTGCTCACTCGTCAACACTGAATGCTACAGGAACCAGAGATTCAGATCGACGACGCTGCACTCGATTCGTGGCGCGACGGTCGGCTTGCTGATGCAGACGCATTATTCACCCAAACGATCACTCGCTCTCAAAATCCAAACCATCATGTATTCGCTAATCGCGCTCTCGTTCGAGTCCGTTTGCAACAGTACGACGCAGCCATCGCTGATGCTGGAAAGGTCTTTCTTCTCTGCTCTCCTATACATTGCCTCGGTGCTAACGTATACAAGTCCATCGAAATCAAGCCTTCCGTCATGGGTTACATTGCAAAAAGCGTGGCACTTGTCGGTAAGGGGAAGAAATGTGCCGCATATCGGGCATGCGACATCGCCTTCCACCACTGTTCGACACACGCCTCCTTTCTCCTCCTCATCAAGGCGCGCATCCCATTGACTCAAACTTATCACCCCTCACTAGCTGATGTCCCTTAGGCGGTCATTATGTTCATGGCCGGTGAGAACGACGATGCCGTGTCCCGCCTGAACGACCTCATCGCTATGGTTCCGTTAGACTCAGTTTGCTACGTCGTCCAGGCGCGTGCATGGCTTTCCAAAACACTATAACGTTACCATTGATGCATTCAGTAGGCATACATGCACCTTCTGGTTGGAAATGCATGCATGGAAAGTAGTGACTACGAAGGCGCGATACGATCGTTCCAGCGTGCACGCACTCAAGTGCGGCATGACACAGGTCAATTACTTCTCATAATTTCAATGGTAAGCCCGAATCAGACACACTCTCAACGTATAGACAACGGCCCTTTGTTTTTTTAGGTATCTGGTTGGGAGTTTGACGATCTCCATATCACAATTCGGCAGCGTCTGTGCGAAGCACTATATGCAGCAGGTCGTGTGAAGGAGGGGAGTGAATCTGTCCTCGAAATGGTAAATACTTTTCGTGAGGAGGTCCACGAAGGTGGCCTTATAGTCGAATGGGTTTCTGGTAGGTCTATCACCCCCTTGATCGTCTTGGACCCGACAATTTTCCATAGACTTCACTCGTCGATGCCTTTCCGGCTACGTAGTCTCGGGTACGAGCAGACAGGATGAGGCGATAATGGATGATGTGACCTGCGAACTGCTGTTGAGAGAGTGGGCAGGATCAACACTGGCGTCTAGCAATTGGAAGAATGCCTTGGTCACTACGCCCGGTGTGGGTAGTTCCTTATCCTCCGGTATTCTCCGCAAGCCTCACTATTGATCTGGAGTTCATGGTTCCGAGGTTCATGATCTATCGAGCAATATGTGAACATCTTGAAGTAACTGGTCGCGTCATGAACGCTAGCAAGTGTTTCCGCGAAACGGCTCACGAATCGGCAGAGCAGATAGGTGTGGATCGTGGGCAGGCAGAATGGGTTCTTGGTGAGTGGCTTTTTACACCGAGTTCATATTGTCATTCGTGATAAGTGTATTTTAGGCTTCAGATGCCGTTGCTCAGAGACCCTCAAACGCCTTGGGGATGCTGCGATGGTCAATGGACGACATAATGATGCCGGTTCCTACTATACAGCTGCATTGTCCCTCGACCCTGAGGAACTGCAACCGCTGTTGGTCAAGCGAAGCGAAGCTTACTTGGCGCAAGGTTTGTTGGAGGACGCGCTAAATGATGCAAACAACGTGGGCCCTCTCCGTTCCGTGCGTATTTATATCTTGTTGATAGCATTGTTTCCAGGCCATTCGGCTCGATCCATCCTCCCCATGGGGCTATGAGAGGAAGCACGCGGCCTTACATCATGCAGGGGGATATGAGGACGCGATATGTGCATTTCAGACCATGCTCTCGAAGATGTCAGAGTCACCTGATTCGGACGTTCGCGGTGAGAGCGACAACACTGCTACGATTTCTATTCGCTCATCCTACTCCTAGAATGTCGTCATCAGTATATTGACCCGGAAGACACGAAGGAGACCATCCGCGGAGCTGTACAAGATGCCACTCGCGATTCGCCACGGGTCCTTATCAATACCATTTCTGGCCGGCTTCTCAGCAAGTCGGAACAAGCTGCCGAATATGAATCACTTCCCGTCTTCAAAGAATTGGTCTCTTCGACGACGACTCAAATTGACTGTTCCCGCATCTCGCGCGACGTCGCACAGTTCTACCGTTACGCCATGTTCTCGCACAAATGGGGGGATGGCGAACCTCTGTTCGACGAAGTCTTGCACACTGTGGTGTACAATCTCATAGATTCCCCCACGAACAACAAGCTCTGAATGTTTTGCAAAATCGTGCGGGACGCTGGGCTACACTGGGCGTGGAGTGATACGTGCTGTATTAATAAGGCTGATTACTTCGTGCTCCAAGAAGCATTGGTCGTCATGTTCAGGTGGTATCAAGGATCCGCCGTGACCATTGTCCACCTCTGCGATGTTCATTCTTCATCGAGGCGGGGTGCCCTTGCCAAGAGTATCTGGAATAGTCGTGTATGGACATACCAGGAATATCACGCCTCCAAGGTCATCCAATTCTATACCGACGACTGGAGACTGTACTTGGACCTCGACATTCCCAACCACAAGGAATCCCTGGAAATCATCTCCGAGATGGAAGAAGCAACAGGAATTTCGGCACAGGCCCTGACAGCGCTCCGACCAGGGTTGGATGATGTCCGAGAAAAGTTATGCCTAGCCTCGCGACGGCAGACCACTCTTGTCGAGGATGCGGCGTACTCGCTACTTGGAATATTTTCCGTCTCTATGCCAGTTGTTTATGGTGAAGGAGACCAATCTCTCGGGCGTCTCCTGGCACAGATACTCGCGGGCTCGGGAGACATGGCTATCCTCGCATGGACAGGGAAATCTGGCAATTTCAATAGTTGCCTCCCTGCCACTATTACCGTTTTCAGCCAGCCGCCAACGACGCACATCCCGCCAACCATCGATCTTGTCGAAGCCGATATGATCATTAACAGAACGCGTGGTTCACGCAGCGTCACAGTGGCCATGAGATTCTACGACCGCCTCAATGAACTTCCCGTACCATCATTCTCAGGTCAGCGGATGAGGCTCCCGTGCCTTGCATTCTCGCTCGGGCCGATAGCCGCAACAGGGACCGTGTTTCGTGCAAAAGCGGGCTGTCTCGGGATTGTGGAGATTCGGACTACAGAAGACTTGTCCCGGCTGGATTCGCTGATGCTCGTTCATCCCTGGATCGACTTCCTGCTTGACCGACACCCCATTGGAACAGTCATGGAGGTTATTCCTGAGGAGAACACAAGTGACCCACCCTCCTCACTTGGCGCTTTATTGTCACCCACGAGGCCTGCTAATATCCCTCCGGCAGTCAAGCAAACAAGAGCACCACAGTTTACTTCTCGCCTGGGTCGACGATTCGGTGCACAGCCCGGCCCACTACGCGATGTCGCATCCTTTATATCCCCTACCCCCGTATCCACGGCAGAAAGACAGAGACAAGCCCTTCGAATGATCGTTCGGTTGCGACTACCGTTCGGTGCGCTGTTACTCATCCCGACGCGCCAAAACACGGCAGAGTACAGACGGGTGGCTGCGGAGAGTCTGATCACTGTACAGGTGCGGGAGGACGCGCCGCTGAAAGAGTTGATTCGTAGCGTAAGGTTGCTGGACGTGCTATGATGATTTTCGCCGATCCTATGAAGCACAATCGGGGACCGTATGATCTTTCCTGGTATGGCTCTTGAGCTTCCGAGTTTTTCCCTGGTATATCTTCGACTATAGCTACCATACGTCGGCGGCACACGAATGAGTACCTGAGTTTGTAGTGTGCAGGCATCCACTTCGTTATACAAGTTGCACTCCTCTTCATCTTGTGAAGTATGTCGATATTGCCGACTTATCAATGGCTATACCTGTCGCATACTCAGGCTATCTATCAAGCGAAAAGGAAACATCTGGCTTGCCAGGTGACAACAAACCTAAGCCATAGGAAGTAAATGATTTGGCGGAAGAAGAATCATACTTAACAAGCAGAGACGCGAAAGCACTTGGCCACAGTATGATGTGCCACAGAGTAGAGATTTTAAAACCACTTTTGATTGGTGAATCATAGGGACCCTGTGAACTTCGATTTCTAGCGTGGCTTGGCCGCGGACGTAAACAAGTTACGATCTAACGAACTTGGAATGTGTGGCTATGTCACATACTTCGTCCATCCCACAACCCACTGGCAATGACCTCGATAAGATGATATGCTCGCGCCTCGCAGACCCATCTCGTCGCGTTTTCGCACCGGTGGGGAGCCAACAAACTTTTATATGAGGACGTTATACTCGTTGTGGTGTACGATCTTGCGGAGTCTCTCACCCACGACAAGCTACGAATGTTTTGCAAGATTGTATGGGACGCTGGGTCGTGTTTGGCGCGGAGTGATACGTCTTGTGTAAACAAAGCGGATCACTCTGTGCTCCAAGAAGTCCTAGTCCCCCACGTCCAAGTGATATCAGGGAGCTGCTGTGACGATCATCCTCCTGCGTGGTGTTCCGACTCTCCATCACGACGTGGTCGTTTTGTCAGCGGCATCTATAACAGCCATGCCTGGACATTTCAGGAATATCATGCTTCGGAGGTAGTCCTGTTCTACAATGATGACTGGAGTCTATATGGGAGCCCCGACATTCCCAACCACAAAGATTCCCCAGAGATCATCCCGGAGATGGAGGAGGTGACGGGTATCTCGGCACGAACCTCGGTGGCACTTCGATCGGGCCTAGACGGCATATGAGAAAGGCAAGTCTAACATCCCAACGACAAACAACTCTCGTCGAGGACGTGGCGTACTCGTTACTTGGAATATTTCAGTATCCATGCCGGTCATATAGAGGGAAGGAAATCAAGTACTTGAGAGGCACTAGCTTCCTTGCATGAGCATCCTTGCACGGACAAGGAAATCTGGCAGCTTCAATAGCTGCCTTCCTGCTAGTATCACCCTGTTCACTCAGCTCCCGATGACACACATTCCGCGGGCCATAGAACGTATCCAGATGGACGTGATCACTAGTGAACCGCGTAGTTCACTCGACCTCACCTTGGCCATGAATCTACTATATGACCACCTTGATGGGCTCCCCCTACCGTCGTTTGCAGGTCGACGGATGAAGCTTCCATGCTTTTCCTTTTCCTGATTCTTGTTCGCCCTTGGATCGATTTCCTCCCCGACCAGCATTTCATCGCAACCACTACAGAAATAGTTCCTGAGAAGGATACACGCCAGTCTTCCTCACCGCATGGTTCGGAATCGCCCTTCAGTTCTCCCAATACTACGTCGGTGGTAACCAAACACGGCTACCGCGCTTAGCCGCCCAGCTCGGTTAGCCATTCGAATGGTCCCTCACGCCTCACGCCTCGCGACCCAATCCCCCTCTCATCCCCATTGCCTGTGTCGCAGGCGAAGAGGCAGATGAAAACACTCCAGCTCGTCGCCCGACTGAGACAGCCGCTTGGTGCGCTATTGTTCATGCCGATGCGCCGAAATGCAGCGGAGTACAGGAGGGTCTGATTACTGTCCAAGTGCAGGAGGATGGGCTATTGGCAAGGCTGATGCACAGCATGCAGATGCTGGACGTGGTTTGGCAGCTACTCTCCACTACGGGGTTGCCGTCATTCATTTCGGGCTCTGCTGCGTTCCCAAGTTAAGCGTTCGGTTCGCCACTCTGATAGACATTCCGACTTCTTTGTCCCACCGCGTCGGAATGTGTTTTCGTAGGTATCGTTATCGCGACTGCATTCCGTCACGCTGAACACTGAAACCTCCTGTAGCTCGCTCAGCAAGCAGGTTGTTGTCGATCCTGCCGTTATAAGCGTCAATTATCTTTCCTGGACCTAATCGGATAACGGATCCTTGAAGATTGATCGACCTGTCTGATGTACCAGCTGCTCCGTACTCTCACCCTCCGCTTATCAACTGGAAAACCAAACGCATAGAAGATGCGACGTTCAACACCCTATAACGAACCTAAACCACGACAAGCGAACGATTTGGAGGGAAGGTAATGCGTATGTATTAGGCCAACTCGGTTTGATAAAGATGTGAGGCTTTGGCTTTGAGCCTGTTAAAGTAGTGTAACAGGACGCGATCGAGTCGATAGTCGCGTCCCCGATTGGCGAAAAGCCGATGTGTAACAAGGTAAGATGCGCGTGGGAAATGCCCCATCTCTGGCGTGCCGCCTGTCCCGTGGGTTTGAGGGGTGGGGCTGATCCATCAAACACGGTGCAGAACGTCTCGAAGTGTTTAAAATACGTCAACAGTGCGACGACCGCCCCGATACTCGCCGCTGGGAGCGACGAGTGTGAAGATGAAGTCGCAGTGCCGAGTTTGAGAATGCGCAAGTGCGACGACGATCGTGTCATGCACGTGTAGTCCGCGTCGGATATTTGTACCATGCAAGGGGCATCCAGG